>JAJIBD010005305.1:0-178975 GCA_021461705.1 Cryptotis parvus
CAGGACCATAAAATTCTGCCTTGAGTCTAGGCTGACAAAAAGACTCAGATAAGGGGCAATAATGCCCAGAGAGATTTAGAGCAGCTCTTCATCCCTGTGATTTTCTGGCATCTTCTGTGAACACTGGCCAACTGATAAGAAATGCAAAGAAGCTTTGAAAGGACCTACACAAAACCCCTTTTAACCTAGTCCTCTAAGTTCCTCCCTCTTCGGGAGTTCCTTTTCCTTTCTCTTCTACTTTCTAATAAACTTGTCCTACTTTCCAAAACTGAGTCTGAGCATCTTTATTACTCAATATTTTTATTCTTGAATGTACTGAAGGACCTGAGATTCATGCACAAACAGAGATCCTCCCCCATGTCACGGTTCCAGCATCCTTTGCATCATTTTCCAGGGAACTTAGAGGTTCTGGAGGATTTGGGTTCGGGTCATCATGTCACACACATTGACTTCACTCACATATTGGCACATCTCCACTCTCCACACTACTTTTTAGAATATTTTATTATACCACCGTGAGATATACAATTACAAAGATGTTTATAAGATGTTCATATTTGGATTTCAGTCATACAGTATTCCAGCACCCATCCCTCCACCAGTGCCCATTTCCCACCACCAATGTCCCCGATCCCCCCCCTCCCTAGCCTGCCTCTATGGCAGATTCTTTATATATCTTTCTCTCTCTTTCTCTCTTTCTTCCCTTACACATTGTGGATTACAATACATACATTAAGAGGTTGTCTTGTGTATCTTTTTGCCTGTATTTAATGCTCAGATCTGGGTTGGTATTAGCATTTTAAGCAATTATTAACACACTGTTCCATTCTCTGTCTTACCTAACCTCTGACTCCCCCACACGTTTGTGATCATTTCCACCTTTGACAAGACCTCCTGATCCATGTTTTGCCTGACCTTGGATATTGGTATCATAATATGTACATATATATTTATGCCATGCAAATAAAACCACACTATTTTTGAGTCACTTGGAACATGTGAAGGTAAAGATATTGAAGTCCTGAACCCAGGGACGGTTGTGTGGCAAAATGTCTGCCTTTCAAGCATGAGGTTGGGAGTTTAGTCCCTGGCAATGATTACACACATGGAGTATATGTAACCAGTACATACTCACCACTCCATGTCACTATGTATCTATGTGTACTACGCACTAATCCTACACTGCCTCCCAGCCTCTGAGTTACCGACTTCTTAAGATAGTGAGACAAACTGAAAGAAGTCAGGCCAAAGCTGCTGCCGCCCATCGGAGTACCGTGGACTGAAGCTTGGTGGGGTGAACGCCCTCCTTTCTGGGGCTCCCTTTCCTTCTCTGCAGTGTTTCTAGAGTTCTGTTTTTCTGGGGGGTCACACCGGCAATTCTCAGGGGTTACTCCTGGCTCTGCACTCAGGAATAACTCCTGGCGGTGCTCGGGGACCATATGGGATGCCAGGGATCGAACCCAGGATGGCATGGGCCGGTCGTGTGCAAGGCAAACACCCTACCCGCTGGGCTATGGCTCCAGCCCCAGTGTTTCTAGAGTTCATGTTCAGGAAATTTGACAATGAAATAGCCGGAGCAGTGGGAATAGCTCTGCCAGTACCTGACGGACTCTGAAGGCAACAGACGACTGAAGGTTGAGGCATTTTCTCCCCTTCACATGACTAGAAATCTTCAGTTTAAGACTTCTTGTGGCTAGGTGACACCAGGTCTTTAATTATTGGCTAGGATTAAAGGTCGTCGTTAATATAGGTGTAGTGTTTTTTGTTGTTGCTTGACAACACTCAGCTCTGCTCAGGGCTTACTCTTGGCTCTGAGCCTATGGGTCACTTCTGGCAGAGCACGGGGTGTAGGGGAGGCGTCTGAGCTGCTGGGGATCGAGCCCAGGCTGGTTGCAAACAAGACAAGTGTTTTTACCCACTGCGCTGTCTCTGGACTCCTGAATGTGGGTGTTTTACTAGACATTTTAAGTAAATATTTTCCTGTACAACAAAATCTTGCGAATAGTCAAGGGAACATAATGTAAGGGAACATAATGTAAGCCACCTCAAGCCACCTCAAGGGAACATAATGTAAGCCACCTATGTCATTAAAATGTTATAGTTGCGATGCTAAAATGTAAAAAATCAGGGACTGGAATGATAGTACAAGGCACTACTTGCCTTGCATGCAGCTGACCCATGTTCTATCCCTGGAATCATATATGGTCCCCGAGCCCACCAGGAGTGATCCCGGAGCACAGAGCTAGTGGGAAGACCTGAGCACAGCCGGGCGTGATCCAAAACCACAACAGTAAAATAAACAGGCAAATTTATTTCAATACATTTTATTTGATGGAATATGTCTAAGCATGGCGTCAGCTGGTCATCAATACAAACTGCTTTACATTCCATTTGGAGATCTCCAGGTGTTAGAAAGAGAGTTCAGGGGTCACAGGTATGTCTCACGTGCACAAGGACCTGAACTCAAGCTGTCGCCCACGCCGGCACCCGCTAAGTGTAGCCTTTGGGCCTGAGCTACTCCCACCTCATAAAGTCTCAGACGTTCATTCACTTGACGCAGTTGTCTGAGTACTCCCAGGGGTGGCCCCGGACTCTGACTGAGCACTGCTGGGGAAACCTTCAACCACCAAAACCTAAGAAATCAAATGTGGTTGATTTTACCCATAGCCACAAGCGCCATTCCAAGGACTTAGTAGATACTTGTGGTCTGTGAACATACAGTCTTGGACAGAACAGCTTGCGCAGCGTAGCTTCTGTTCGAAGTCTGATATATCAGTGAGGCCACGCTCCCCCCCCCTCCTGCCCAGCCCCAGCGGCACCAGCTCTCCTGGGGCACCTGTGAGAGCAGGTCCACGATTCTTTACTTTCCTCAATCCTTGGGAAATAAAAAAAATCAAACAATTTCGACCTTAGAGGTAGGATACTTTCACATTCTGAGCATCCTTCAAAAGTCTTAAAATATAGGGGCCGGAAGGATAGCACAGTGGCGAGGGCATTTTGCCTTGTGTGGCGCTGACCCAGGTTCAATCTCCTGCATCCTATATGGTCCCCCGACTACCACCAGGAGTAATTACTGAGTGCAGAGCTAGGAATAACCCCTGAGCATTGCCGGATGTGCCCCCACCCAAATAATAGAACAAGGGGGTGGAAGGGAGCATTGAGTCCCAGAGATCTTCCATCCTGATAGTTCTCAGTCTGGTGGAGACACTCCCTCCTCTGAATCTCTAGGCTGTTGTTGCTAAGAGGTCTAGAGAAGAATCCCTTTAAACTGTACATTGAACGTTGTCCCATATGGTCCCCTCACCCCACTCCCTAATTCCCATCCTGAGCACAGAGCCAGGAGTGATCCGCATGCCCAATAAAAACTGAATGTCATCAAAGGAGGCCTTGAAGTGAGGTGGTTGAGATTAGCACAAGAGTCCCACCTGCGGGCCCAGGGCCATGGCAAATAGAGGCCCTTTGTTCACAAAGAGCTTCAAGCTCATGAGAGCAGAGCTTTGAAACAAGCACAGAAGAGCGACTTTCCCACCTGGCAGTCCACTGAGTCTGCACAGGCTGGGCCTTGGGATGTTTCTGCTAGCTGGGAACCGTCTTCGGAGGAAGCAAAGACAGTGGTGAAATTCTGGAACAAACTTCCAGAAAGTGAACTTAAAAGAAGTTTAAGGAGCCGGAGTGATAGTCCAGCGAGTAGGGCGTTTGCCTTGCATGTGGCCGACCGGGTTCAATCCCTGGCATCCCATATGGTCCCCTGAGCACCGCCAGGAGTAATTCCTCAGTGCAGAGCCAGGAGTAACCCCTGAGCATTACCAGGTGTGACCCAAAAAGAAAAAAAGGATTAAAAAGGGGGCTGGCTGTACTGTTAGGAAAAATGAAGTTATGAAATTTGTCTATAAATGGATGGACATGGAGAGGATCATGTTGAGTGAAATTAGCCAGAAGGAAAAAGACAGAATAGAATGACTGCATTTATTTGCATGACATAAATATATGTATGTACATATTATGATACCAATATCCAAGGTCAGGTGAAACATGGATCAGGTCTTATCAAAGGTGAAAATTACACAAATGTGTGGGAGTCAGAGGTTAGGTAAGATAGTGAAGGGAATAGTGTGCTAATAATTGTTGAAAGTGCTAATACCAACCTAAAACTGAGCATTAAATACAGGCAGTAAGATACACATGATGACCTCTAAATGTATGTATTGCAATCCACAATGTGTAAGAGAAGGGAGAGAGAGAGATAGAGAAAGAGAAAGAAATAATAAACCAGCCATACTTCTAAGTGTACGTAGTGCAACCCACAATGTGTGGGAGAAGAGGAGAGAGAGAGGAGAGAGGAGAGGAGATAAAGAACCTGCCATTTAGGCAGGATGTGGGAGGGGGAGGGAATTGGGGCATGGGTGGTGGCTGAGGGGCACTGGTGGAGGGCGGGGTGCTGGAACACTGTGTGACCGAAACCCCCAGCGTGAACAACGTTGTAATTGTATATCTCATGGTGGTATAATAAAATGTTAAAAAAATAAATAAACCAGCCATAGAGGCTCGCTAGGGAGGAGGGAGGGAATCGGGGACATTGGTGGTGGGAAATGGGCACTGGTGGAGGGATGGGCGCTAGAACACTGTAAGACATAACCCAAATATGAACATCTTTGTGTATCTCACGGTGGTATAATAAAAATATTAAATTAAAAAAAGGGCTGCAGCATTAGTATAGCACATGGCAGGCCTGAGTTCGCTCCTCGGCATCCCCTATGGTCCCCTGAGCACCACTAGGAGAAAGACCCACATAATTCCCAGTACACCAGACTCCAGAATGCTGGTTTCCATCGGGTTGGGGAGATAGTCTAGGGGTTAAGGTACTTTCATCATGTGTAGCCAAGCCCAGTTTGATCCCTGATACCACATCACCACATATGGTTCCTCGATCATTGCCAGCAGTCATCCCTGAGCACAGAGCTGGGAGCAAGCCCTGAGCACGACAAGGTTCTCATCAAACACACAAATCAAAACACAGTGTAGGGCTGATGCAGGTGAGGCTGGAGCAGCAGCGGCTGGTCTCTGTGTTCGATCGCGATTCCCAGGTTCTTCAATAGTTTCAAGAATGAAAATATTGTTAATAACGATGCTCAGACTCAGAATTAGAAAGTAGAAAAGTTTATTGGAAAGTAGAGGAGAAAGGAAAGGAACTCCCTTGCGGGAGGAACTTAGTATAGAACTAAAGGAGTCTTGTGTAGGCTCTTTTAAAGGCCTTCTGCATTGTTATCAACCAAGTATTACAGAGAATGACAGAAATCGTCAGGGTGGTCTGGTTGGTTTGGGTCTTGCCGGCTATCTGCCTCAGGTGTTGATTATTATCTTTTCTTGTAACTCCTAGTTCCAGACAGAATTGTGTGGTCCTGGGGAAACCAGGAATGTTAAAGATAGGGCCTTAGGACCAGGTGGGGTAGGTCAATGGGGGAGAAATGGAACTGCTGGCTAGGGGAAACTGAGCTTCTCTCTGGTTGGCAAGGGAAACTGAGGCTCCCTCTTTCAGGGCTTCACTAAGAAAGGGGTGTTCTTGGAAACAGGAAAGAGGGGCGAGGAGATGGAGGGAGGTGGGGAAGGCACTTTTGCTTTTGCTGACTGAACCACTGATTCATTAGTGTCACCAATGTCCCAGTGAGTCACCAGCCAAGCCTTTCCTGTGGACCCTAGTTGGGCAGCACCGGAGCAGCACCTGAAACTGATTTGCAGGTCTAGATAAAAACAAAAAATCCCTTTGAGAATGGAGAACTTTTCCTGCAAACAGCAGGGCACGATGCGATGCTTGACCTTCAAGGAGAGAGTTTGCACACGCTATGGAGTGAGTTTCCTGCCTCTGGTCCTTGCACAGAACCAGGGACCCGCACGGGGCCGCCCGGCCGCACTTCTGGGTCTTCACCACGAGAGGGCACCAGACCCCTGTCTTCGGAGACTAAGGCGGGCGCGAGGCTCCACCCGTTTCTGCAGCCGATCCGCGCTCTCGGGCGGTGCCCGCTGCCGCCAGGCTGATCCTCCTTGTCCGTGGTCTCTCTCCCTCACTATTGTGCAGGAGAAAACAACTTTGCGGGGCGTCTCGCAAGTCCGAGTCTAACCTCACCGGGTGGGTCCTTGCAGCGTTGTTGGGAGGGTGGGAGCGCGCGAGTGCAAAGCTTTGGCCCTTGCTGGGGTCCTGCGTCTCCCCATTCTGCTCCAACTCGCCCAGATACCGTGCTATCTGCTATCCGCAAGGGAGCTTGGCCCACAAAGAAATTTTTTCCCTTTCTTTGCTCTATCTTGGGTCCCACCCAGCGATGCTAAGGGATTACTCCTGGCCCTACCCGCAGCAATCACTCCTGGTGGTGCCCAGGGACCATAGGGGATGCCGAGGATCCAACCCAGGTGGGTCACGTGCAAGGAGAACACGCTACCCGCTGACCATCGCTGCGGCTCCTCCCCACAAAGAAATTCTTAACTGGACAAACAAATGAGAAAATGTGCAAGTCACAGGAGATAGGCCGCAAGAGACAGCCTGGGCTCAAGGGGGTCAAAAGCAGGAACCCGCAGACACTTGCTAGGGGTTAGGGGGGTGGGGAGGCTTCTCCTCTCTCCTGACTCTCAGAGACTAACGAGGACCCACACTTTAGGCCCCTTTTTCCTTCTCCCAATCTGCTCGTCTCCCTCGCTGGCATCAAAATGCCATACTCCCGTCACAGATTTCTCATTCAACGTTTAGAGAAGGTTACTTGAATTTAAAGTAGCAGCAGCAAAGCTAGTAAGTTCCTGTTAGTGCAATATCCATGGTGATCTGAGCGGCACAGAAGGGAGGCGAGATCTGCTCTGTGCGTAACTAGCAATGTCGCCTTGACTCTGCGGTATCTGCAAGAGTACATTGGAGCCCCGCTGAAGGGACCTCCTTCCCACTGGGTTTGGGAGTTTGAATGAAAGTCGTTCTGCTGTGGAGAGGCTAGAGTGCAGGGATGGTGAATAAACGGGTTGGGGAGCGGAGGTGCAGAGAGCAAGAGGGGGAGAACCCGAGGGGAGAGTGAGAGCCCTCCCTTTGAGTACTGTGACGGTCTAGCTATCATCCTAGCGTGCTTGTGATCACTAAAAACACACACACACACACACACATTGTAGTAAAAATGTATGCAATTTTTTTCAGAGAATAATTTTTTTTTTTTTTGCTTTTTTTCCCCTGGCCCAGGGGGAAAAAAAAGTAAAAAAAAAAAAAAAAAAAAAGGCCCGGCTTAGAGCTCCACCCAGCAAAAGAGCTGATCACAGTCCTGCTCCTGGCTACTTGCGGCCGCAAGCTTCATCAATAAACTTTGGAGATCAGAGGTGACTACATGTATCCCACCCACCACGGCAGAGCCTGGCAAGCTACCCGTGTCGTATTTGATATGCCAAATACCAGTAACAATTATAGACCTCATTCCCATGACCTGATGGAATGGTTTGAGACTCTTTATGTTCCTGGAGTGAGCAGATGCCCTTGGGCTCTACTAGCATGAGACAGGACATATGGAGATGTTACTGGTGCCCGCTCGAGCAAATTGATGATGAACAGGAAGACAGTGATACAAGTGAAGTGATTCTTTTTCCCTAAGACATCGGGATTTACGGAGCTGTTCATAACAGAATTGTTTGAGCATATGATGCTGCAAAACCAAGCCCTCCTCCAGGGCTCCTGCCGCCCCAGCCTGACCCCTTAGCAGGCACATAACACATTTATTTCATATTGTTTTCTCCAACAAAATTTAAAGAAATGGCAACTGGAATTATCCAAAGAAAATCAGCAAGTCAATTTGTAAAGCAATTACTGGCTATGTAATTGCATATAGCCATTATTGCTATGTGATTTTAACCAGTGTAAACAAGGAAATTCACATCACTTAATACAATATAGTACGCTGCCTCTTCTCATTTACCTAAGTCTTCAACTCTGGCATCTAAAACATATATGTTAAATCTTATTTTGTACTTGAACCTTATTGTGGTGATCATCATGTATTTCCTATCACAAATGAGACTTTTTTTGGCCTCATTTTGCCCCCTTGGTGGGTATATAACATTTATTTTGAATTACTTCAAAAAAACTTAACAGAATAGCAAAGAGTTCTTGATCACTTAACTTCCTGTAGATCATCGATTACTCAAGCGGGCACCAGTAACATCTCAATATGTCCTGTCACATGTGAGATAGCTAGCTACAGGAACATAAAGAGCCTCAAACAATTCCATCAAGTCATGGGAATGAGGTCTATAATTGTTTAGCAAATCTTTGGAACTCGTCCTCGAGATCACTAATTCTTTTCTTCAGTAGCTATTATTCTGCTATGCTGGCTTTCCATTGTGTTTTTCATTTCATTTACCTCATTTTTAATAACTGTCATTTCCATTTGCATTTTCCTCACTTCTTCTATCATGTCCTCTTGTATTTTATTGAGTTTGCATTCCATTGCTTCTTTGAATTCCTTATGAATTCTTAACATTTCTTTCCGAAATTCCTTATCAGAGAGGTTATACAACTCATTGGTATTGCTTGGCTCATCTGGACTAGTGATTTCACTCACAGAGCTTGATGGAATTTTGCGTTGCTTTACCATTATGACTATTGTAGGTTGCAAATGTGGGGTCTTGGGGGGACTAGATAGTACAGTTAGTAGGTGTTTGGTCTGTTTGCAGAGTTTGGGTGGGTAGCAAGGATGTAGGAACCAAGGTTCACTGGTACCTCATGCAAGATATATAGTAAGAGGGTAGCGAGGAACTGCTAGCGTCCGCGCGGTTTTGAGTTTTGGGATGTTCCAGGAAGCGCAGGGCCCAAAGGGTCTGCCCGGTGAAACCAAGGCAGTTTGCCTTGGTTCCCGTTGATGGAGTTTCCGCTCTTCCCTGGGGCAACTTGGGTCCGTGGAGACGCAGGGGGTCACACACACACCTGTGGGGGAGACTGCCGCTGTGGGGAGACTGCCGCTGGTCCCGGAAGCGCAGGGCCCAAAGGGTCCGCGGTGAAACCAAGGCAGTTTGCCTTGGTTCCCGTTGATGGAGTTTCCGCTCTTCCCTGGGGCAACTTGGGTCGCGGAGACACAGGGGTCACACACACACACCTGTGGGGGAGACTTGAGGTCTATAATTATTACTGGTATTTGGCATGTCAAATACGACAGGGGTAGCTTGCCAGGCTCTGCCGTGTGGGTGGGATAATCTTGTAGTCACTTCAAAACTCGAGCATTTATTGATGAACCACGTGGCCGCAAGCAGCTGTGTGAACTGAGCCATGATCAGCTCTTCTGCTGGGTGGAGCTCTGATGGGGAGTCCGGATGTGGAAAATGGCAGCCCTCATGGTGTGGGGGTTCCTCTGGCTTCTTGCAAGGCTCTGCTGGATTGGCAGGCCAGGGCTAGAACCGCCATCTCTCCCAGATGCCTCGTGATCAGCTGGGCACAGGGAGAGCAAGTAGCAGCTTTGCCCATGTGTGTGTGTGTGTGTCTGGATCGGCATACCTGGGCCAGGCTTGGAAAAACTCTGTGTGTGTGTGTGTGTGTGTGTGTGTGTGTGTGAGCAAAGAGTTATTAGAAAATAAATCAATAAGTCAATTTGTGATGACCAGTTGCTGCTGTGGTACAGCCCGGGGTGAACAGACCTAAATCAGGGGTGCCAGGAGGATTAAGAGAAGAGATAGAAATAAGAGAGAAAAGCCTGGGGTCAGGGAGCTAAAGTCCTCACGGACTGAGAGCCCGGACTGTCGTCAGTTGCTCAGTTAATTGCTTAGAACCAGTAAGCATTAGAGCAACAATATTCTCAAGTTGAATTGGACTTTTATGAATCTGAGGGAGTTGGTCAAATATAAACACAAACAGGTCTAGGTAAGTATGAATATAAAACAGGGGGCTTAGCTGAACTTAAAGATTCATAAAGCAGTGCCCATTTCCCACCACCAGTGTCCCCTGAATCACTCTCCCCCCGCCTGCCTCTATGGCAGGCACTTTTTTTCTCTCTCTCTCTCTCTCTCTCTCTCTCTCTCTCTCTCTCTCCTTCTCTTCTATACATTGTGGCTTGCAATACATACATTTAGAGGTTATCATGTATATCCCTTTGCCTACATTCAATGCTCAGTTCTAGGCTGGGATTATCATTTCCAACAATTATTAGCACCCTGTCCCTTCTCTGTCTACCTAACCTCTGACTCCCACACACTTATGGTAGATTCCACCCACTGACAAGTCCTCCTGATCCATGTTTTGAGTATGGCAATTTTAAAAATGACATTCCTGATATAATCAGTGTTTTCTATACCTGGAATAAAAGTTGTTTGGCCATGTTTCATTACTGTCTCAATATGCTTCTTTATTTCTAGTTTTCAAATTTAGAATTAGTATCTATATTCATAAACGGTATTATTATACATACTTTTTTCCTCTAGTCTTCTCTTGGAAGCAGTAGTTTCCTCTTGGTGATGCAGGTAGTTAAGTGGTGAGCATGGTTGCCTTCTAAAATGGCTCTTCCGGGGCCGGAGAGATAGTCCACCAGGTAGGGTGTTTGCCTTGCATGCGGCCGGCCCATGCTGGCCTGGGTTTGATCCCGGCATCCCATATGGTCCCCAAGCACCTCCAGGAGTAATTCCTGAGTGCAGAGCCAGGAGAAACCCCTGAACATTGCCGGGTGTGACCCAAAAAGCAAAAAAATAAAATAAAATAAAATAAAATTTAAAAAATAAATAAATAAAATGGATCTTCCTGCTAATAATCGTTGGAAATGATACCAGCCTAGAACTGAGCATTGAATGTAGGCAAAGGGATATACATGATAACCTCTAAATATATGTATTGCAAGCCACAACGTGTAAGAGAAGGATAAAAGAGAGAAAGGGAGAGAGAGAGAAAGAGAGAGAGAAAGAGAAAGAGAGAGAGAGAGAAGAGAGAGAGAGAGAAAGGGAGAGAGAGAGAAGAGGCAAAGAAGCAGGCTGGGGGCGGGGGAGGGAATCAGGGGACATTGGTTGTGGGAAATGGGCACTGGTGGAGGGATGGGTGCTGGAACACTGTATGACTGAAACCCACCATGAACATCTTTGTAATTGTATATCTCAAGGTGGTATAATAAAAAAATTAAAAAATAATAAAATGAAATGGACCTTCCTTTTCCTGTGCTGTAGAACAGAACAAAAAGCACTGGGATCATGTGCATTTTCAGATCCAGAAATAGTCCCAGTTAAAATATATTGCATTAATATAATTTTTTTGACATATGGGCCTTTGAAAACTTAAAATATATTGTATGATAAATGATCTGTTTATATACATTTTATTGGATATATATTAAAATCTTTACATAGATTTATATGTACACACATATGTATATACATATGTATATGTATATATGTCTGATATATACCTTACCAAGAGCTGCGTAGAGCTCTATGGCCATTCCTACTAAGTCTTAGTAAATTGTACATGTGGTTCAATGCTTGAGTCAGAGAACGTAGAGTTTCGAGGTCTGATTTTGCTGGTATTGCCAAACTAATATCCATTACTTTTACTTGATTTACCAATCTCCAAGGACAGATTTTGCTATATAATCATTGTTATAAAAGATGAGTGAGTTCAGTGTACCAATTTCTTGCCTCAAATCTCATTAGATTTGCCTTTTCTATGCCGTCATAATTATTGCATCAACTTTCTGCATTATTACAATCCTGTATTTGATTTAATTTTTCCCTAACAATAAAGTATATTTATTCTCAGTGCCAGACTATTATGATATTTCCTCCACTTATCTCTTGAGTGCCAGACTATTATGATATTTCCTCCATTTATCTCTTGAGTGAGGTCTATCTTCCAATATTTTCTACAAACAAGTCTCGTCATATATTCAAAATGTCTATTTTTTGCCTTTATTCTTGATTTTCTTTAGTGATATTTTGAATAAGTGATTAGACTTTGCTTAGAATTTCTTTTTTTGAGAATTTTATAAACATTTCCCCACTGCTTTCTGGTCAGGGAACTCTGAAGTCAGGGCTTCGTTTTGTAAACAATGAAGTATTTTCGCATAGTTCCTCAAAAGTTTCTTTTGTCTTTGAAGGGCTGTAACTTCATTCTTGTCTCTCTCTGTTGCTTGTTCCTGGCACTCTGCTTTGGATTTTGCAATCAAACCTTGCAGCTTTTAAAACTTCATCTTGGAATGTTCACAATTTTCAAATCATCCAAAGCAAACTATTTTTGGTATCTTTATATGCTGCTTTTTTTTTTTTAACTTTCTCCATACTTTTGCTTTTAAGTTTTGTGTATTTTTCTTTCTGGAATGCTTGCTGTTCTGTTATTGGTCTTCAGACTTATAAGTGTTTTACTGTGGTAAGAACAGGTGACACAGTATTTACCTTCTCAACAGTATTTAAACCACAGATCCTTATTAGCTATAGGTGTAATGTGTAGAAAAAGTATCTAGAGTTTATTCATCAGAACTGAAACTTTATGTCTATTGCTAATAATTACTCTTACTGTGTCTCTACTAATTTACTTTCTGATAAATTATTATTTGTTTAATTAGTCTTTCATAGTTAAAGCATTTTTATAATGAAGGTACTTGATTTAGTTATTCATCGTTGAGCTTCAGGCACACAACGTTCCAGAACCAATCCCACCACCGGTGTTAATTTCACTTTCTAACATTTGAGTTCCCTCCCCCCCAGCCTGTATGTCTGTACCAGGCACAGTTTTAACTTTGGCTATTAGAGTTCGAGTCTCATGTTTACAGTGTGTTGGCTCTGTGATTTAAATGTAAACATTTGCTGAATTTAAATGCATAAGTAATGGTTAGGCATCAATACTTCAAAAATAGACAATATATTAGGGAAAATATAAGAATATTAACATAATTTCAGGTAAAAATATCATGCAATCTTTACATTTATTCCAAGAATTGTATTAAGGTTTTGACTTAGTTTAAAATTTAAAATTTACTTAGCGATATCACCAACTTAGTAATATTTGTTAGTAAAATAAACTATTCTTTTATTTTTAGGTGGCAGCTGGCAATGCTTTATGTACATTTTATTGAGATATATATTAAAATCTTTACATAAATTTATATGCTCAGGGGTTACTCCAGGTACTGCACTCAGGAGTGACCCCTGGTTCTGCACTCAGGAGTGACCCCTGGTTCTGCACTCAGGAGTGACCCCTGGTTCTGCACTCAGGAGTGACCCCTGACAGTGCTTGGGAGACCAGATGTGAGGCCAAGGATAGAACCTGGGTTGGCCGCAAGCTAGGCAAACACCTTACCCTCTGTACTATTGCTCCAGCCCATGAAATAAAATAATCTAAGCCTGTTGACTGGGCAATATTCCTATTCTCAACCTTTTGTACTTCAATAATATGAAAAAATGGTTGTGTTTGAATCAGTTTTTTTAAAAAAATTATATCTCTATTGTTTTTTAACTTTAAAAGTTTGTAGGCACTGTAGTTTATGATACTGCTAATGACAGTGTCATACATAAAACATTCCAATGAGACACCCTCCTCTTCCCTCAATTATCTTTCCAGTGAGCCCACCAGCACCAAACTTACCTGCCTCTGCTCCTCCCCAAGCTTCCTACTGAAGACCTAGTCTCTGTTGCCTTTTGGCATTTGCTATTCTCGTCTACCATGTTTCTTTATATCCCACATATGAGACAGAACATTCTGTGTCTGTCCCACTTCCTCCCCCAGCACGATACTCTCTAGATCTATTTATTTAACAGTGAATCAATAATTTCATCTTTTTATACCCTACTACAATTCTGTTGTGTATATGCACCATCTGTCTTTGTTTGTGTGTTTGTTTTTGGTTTGTGGCCACACCCAGCTTAGTCCTGGCTCTGCACTCAGGGATTTCTCCTGATGGGTTTGTGGGACCATGTTTGATGCCAGGGGTCAAACTCAGGTTAGCTGCATGCAAGGCAAGTACCCTACCCACTGAACTGTCCCTCTGACTTCATCCATTGTGCTTTATTAAGTCATTCTCTTGCTGTTTTTATTTAAGTAGCATTGCATTATAACGTTTCCAAGTTTCAGATATGAGTCATTGAAAAATAAGCGTGGGGTATATTAGTTTAAGTTTACCACTGTAAGTCTGAATCTGTCCTTCACCCTTCCCCTTTGTCCTGATCTACCCACCCCATCCCCTTTTCCTTCTGGGAACCACTAATTGGTCCTAGAGACTAAAAGGTTATTTTTGTTTTATTTATTTTATCTGTTTATTTTCTCTATAAACCACATATGTGTGAAATCATTTGATATTTGTCTTTCTCCATCTGGCTTATTTCACAGACTATACTCTCAAAGTCAATCCATTCTGTTGCAAATGGCAGGGTGTCCTTTAGTTTTAAAAATAAACCAAAAAATATAAATCTGGTTATTTACAAAGGGAGTTATACAGTCTCTGTCCCTCTATGACTGACTCATATCACTTAGTACAATGTTCTCAAGTTTTCTCCATGTCCTCACATATAGAATTTCCTTCCCTTTAAAGCTTTCTGGTATTTCCTCATATATGTATTTCACTTGTATCACTTGTCTTCCCTTTGTTCATCCATTTTCTCGAGTGGGCACCAGTAACATCTCCATATGTCCTGTTGTATGCTAGTGTAGCCCAAGGGCATCTGCTTGCTCTAGAAAAACAAAGAGCCTCAAACCATTAGTTCAGATCATGGGAACGAGATCTACGTTGTTACTGGTTTTAGGTATATCAAATATGACACGGGTAGCTTGCCAGGGCCTGCTAGGCAGGCGGTATACTCTCAGTAGTAGGCTCTCATCTCATGCATTTACTGATGAACCACAGACGCATGGGGAGAGAGATTGGCTTATCCCTTGGGTGGAGCTCCGATGAGTTGTGGAGTCCAGATGTTGAAAATGGCGGCCCTCATGGTGTGGGGGTTCCTCTCTGACTTCTTGTGAGGCTTTTTTTTTTTTGCTTTTTTTTGGGTCACATCCGGCAATGCTCAGGGGTTTCTCCTGGCTCTGCACTCAGGAATTACTACTGGCATTGCTCAGGGGACCACATGGGATGCTGGGGATCGAACCTGGGCTGGCATGGGCCATCCACTTGCAAGGCCAACGCCCTATCCGATGGACTATCTCTCCGGCCCCATTTTGCGAGGCTTTATTGGGATGGTGGACCAGGCTAGTACTAGTCTTCCCTATGTATCTATATATATGTCCATATACATATATATATATATATATATATATATATATATATATATGCTATGTTTTAAAATCTTTTTTTTCTTTTTTGGTCATACCCGCCGATGCTCAGGAGTTACTCCTGGCTCTTTTAATCTGGTGCTCAGGGGACCATATGGGATACTGGGATATTGGCCACGTGCAAGGCAAATGCCCTACCTACTGGGCTTTCGCTCCAGCCCCTATTTTTAAAATCTTACCTGTCTATCTACCAACAGATATAATTAAGTTGTTTTGAGTAAGTAGGTGCTAAAATGTGTTAATATTCTGATTTCAATCTTATTAGATAACTATCCAGGATCATGTGGCATTAAGGAATTAATATCAAACTATATCAGGATCTTATAACTCAATTATTTTCTACAATATCAATTATGATTTACAAAACTGTAACGATAAAGTTTCATGCATGCAACATTCCAAACCACACTCGCCACCAGCTTATCTGCTTCACTCCACTAATGCAGTTAGAGCTTGAGAGAAAACCACCAAAACTTCAAATTCCTCCCCCATGAAAATTCCCTGATTAACTCCTACATATGCAAAAACATTCCAGGCCAAGGTAATTTCAAGAACATCCACATAAAACTCCATCCTAAAAGTCATTCAGAGCTTTCTCCTCTCTAAAGAATTTCACATTCTTTTTCAATGTGTTTTTTCTTTCTTTATCTTCTATTATACAGGAATATATTCCATGAATAAAGATTCCTTACTTCAGGGCCGGAGTGAGCATACAGCTAGTAGGGCAATAGCCTGGCACATGGCAGACAGGGTTTGGATCCCTGGCATCCCATATGGTCCCGAGTACCTCCAGGAGTAATTCCTGAGTACAGAGCCAAGGTCCCTGGGCATGGCCCAAGCATCCCTGAGCATGGCTGGATGAGATCTAAAAAGCAAAAAAAAAGAAAAAAAACCTTGTACTTCACTGTTTCCTCCTTCCTAGAATTCTATGAGAAGATAAAGAGTGACCTGATGACCTGGGCAGAGGTCAGGATGGAATTGTCTCCCGCCCCCCAGATCCTCCCAGTCCCCCAGGCCCCCCCTTTTGTTCCTGCAAAGAGCAATTCCTCACTCCAGCTTGAGAACCAGGTGGTGGGGTTCCCCCACACTGTGAAGACCAGAAGGGCCTTGGGCGCAGCTTGACTGCTGCCTCATCCAGGTCCACTCCCCAGCCTGAAGGCATTTTTGCCTCGGACCTCCTCCCTCGCTCTACCTGTCTCCTGCAACGCAGCCTTCCATCTTCCATCTCCAGGTCCTGTGGGATGACCGTCGTGCCAGTAGGAAACTTCGGTACCGTACCATCAGCAGAGGAGTAGAGTCACCAGTGTTGGATCCCTTTAAGAGATTTAAGGATCCCATAAAGGGATGGCCGATATCCAAATTCACTGACACTGTCTCCCGGATCATCAATTTGCCGGAACATCTCCATATATTCGTCACAGCTAGTGTAGCCCAACGGCATCCACTCCAGGAACATAAAGAGCCTCAAACCACCACAGGCAGGAGAGGTCTATAATTGTTACTGGTATCTGGCATATCAAATACGACACGGCGCCAGGCTCTGTCGCGCGAGATACAATTTTTTTTTGCTTTTTGGGTTACACGCGCAATGCTCAGGGTTTCTCCTGGCTCTGCACTCAGGAACCACTCCTGGCTGTGCTCAGGGAACATATGGGATGCCGAGGATCAAAACTGGTCGACATGGGCCGGCCGCATGCAAGGCAAACACCCTACCAGCTGGCTATAGCTGGGATGGCTGGATATCCAAATTATGGGGATGTAAAAAGAATTGAAAATCGGTTGTGCTGTCGGTTGAGACTGACAGGAATGAGTTGGAGGGGCAGAGAGCCTGGCAGGATAGAGAGTTAGAGGAGCAGAGAGAAGGGTTGGCGGAGCTTACCCAAGGGCAGTACTTGGAGATAGTTTGAAGAGAGTATTAGAGGGAGTTCAGAGCCTCTGGACTGGTTCTGTACCTAATACTGTCAGTTGGTCAGCCACACAGCTACAGATTTATGCGATAGAGGCTTATGTGATAGAGGCAGCGGCTTCAGCAAGGACATCGATTGCTTTCCCTTTTACCCACCTCTTCCACCGGGTAAGTAAATCTAACACTGTGCTGTAAATCTAAAATCTGTGATGAGCTCCTGCAGGTACAGTTGCTTATGTCTGATGGCTCTGTTAGGGTGTAGAAAATCACAGCACACAGAGACACAGAATAGAGAGAACAGAAGATAGAATTATTAGAGCTCAGAGCTGAGGGCTCCCAAGTCAGAGGGGACACAGAAAGGCCCAGCACAGGGCAGACTCTCCCTTTAAACAGATTCACCATCGTATTCATCACAGTATTGAATCGCTATTCTTAACTCTTAGCTAAGCAAAGCAGAAGGCATACAGAAGAAAGCAGAAGACAGGTTGAGCTGTCCTGATCCGGTGATCAGGTCTACATTCTTCCTGTTAATGAGCTCCTTCTGTTGGTAATCACACTTGACCCTACCCCTCCCTGCTGGCCTCTGGGGGGCCCCCTGATCTGGGTCTGGCTTAGGTATGCCCGAGTCATCTTTTGCTTTAGCACCCTTTGCTCCAGGCAGGTTTGTGTCATGGAGCTGCTCAAAGGCTCCAAGAGGCAACCATCAAACTACACCTGTGATCTACTTGTTCTGCACAGCATAAGAGATGATCACGGAGCTGGGGACTGAGGCTGGGGTGTGGAATTGCTCTTTGCAGAAAGTCAGTCCAAAACCTTACCCAAGCCTTTTGGGTCTACCACCTTCCTGTCATAGAAAAAAAGTGTCAAAAATGCCTTTGAAGTAAAACAAATTGTTTTAGGAAAGAATGGGAGGGAAGGAGAAGGTGTAGATTCAGGCACGTGCTCAAGAGAGAACATGGGTTTCTCCAAAGTTGGAATGTATCCAGTACACATCCTAATCAGGGATGTGGAGGCCAGATCCCAGAATGGAGAACCACGCACCCTAAGGCACCTCAAGAGAGATCTAGGGGCACGTGCATGCCTCTTCCTCTGCCTGTTAGCTTATATATAGTTTTCCCAAATGTGGCCTTCCCCATTCACTGATTGCTAGTGGCCAAGAGCGAGAGTCTTGATGGTCTCCTTTTGATATTTTCACATGGTCTTTGTTCCAGTGGTCAGGTCTAACCACCTCTCCCTACGCTTTGAATCACCTTTCCTTCTTGCTTCCTTGCATCTTTGCACCCTTCCTCTTGCACCTGGCCTGGTATTCTGCATTTTAGTGGTTATCCATGCTCCTGAAATGGTTATTTTGTGTCAAAGGCCACATAGGTCCCTCATTGGCTCCCTTTCCCCCAATATGAAAGAGCTGATAAGATCCAAGGCTTTCCCTGTGAAAACACCCATATTAACTAACTTTTCCATGTGTATGTTTCTCTAGGTCAAGAAAAACTGGACAAATTGCATATAACCTCCTTCTAAAATTCATTTTTCTGCTTTTCCTCCTCTGGAGAAGACTGTGCTCTGTCTCAAACACATCTCTCTCCTCTCTCCTCTCTTCTTTCTCTCTTAATGATTCTTGTTATTTTGTAGATACAGTTCCATTACCAACAATGAACTCAGTTTCAGGAAAACAAGGGTCTTGTTTCACTCACTCTTTTGCTTCTTATTTTTGGGTCACACCCAGGGATGCTTAGGGGTTACTCCTCGCTCTGCACTCAGGAATTACCCCTGGCGGTGCTCGGGGACAAGATGGGATGCTGAGGACCAAACCTGGATCAGCTGCATTCAAGGCAAATGCCCTGCCTGCTGTGCTATCACTCTGCCCCCTTATTCATCTTTCTGTCCCTAGTGATTAATACACACCTGTAGGGAGCCGCAGAGGTCCCCAACAACATCAGGGAATGAATTCCCTTTTATCTCAAGGACCAACATCAGACGGACTACCACAAGTTCAGCACATTTTCAATAGGCTTTTACTAATCACCAATAATTAAACAAGTTCTGCTACTACAATTCAAGATAATGGGGTTTCCCAGACCTCTAGCTCTTCGCCAGACATCTGACCATGCACTTGGCCCAGCCAAAATGGATGTTTTTTCCTCAAGTCAGTCCCTTTATACCCACAAGGAGATTTTTTTTCTTCAGGGTGGGTTGAGTTAATAAAGATCAAGGAATCAGATTTTAGGTGTAGAAGTTAGGTGGTGCCACATCTCTGGTTCATGTCTAAACAAATGATAATGCCAGGACCTAGTCCCTTCCTCTGAGATCATCTCTTTATGTGAAACCACTGGGGGAGAGAGAGAGAGAGAGAGAGAGAGAGAGAGAGAGAGAGAGAGAGAGAGAAGAGAGAGAGAGAAAGAGAGAGAGAGGGGAGGGAGGGAGGGCTGGTATACATCTTTATGGATATATATTTATGGGGAGAATTGCTTCATAATATCATGGACTTCACGTACCCAAAGGTCCTTCTTATTTCTACTCTGCACCAGGGTCACTCTGAGTGTCCTGTCCTCTGTTTACTGAAAAGGTCATGCTCGCTTGCCTGAGGGCAAACTAGCATGCTCCCTTCTTTGATCTTAGCAGAGTTGATAAACTAAATGATAGTCTCAATGTAGCCAGGGTGGTGGTCTCATGCTGGGACCAGTGCGTGTTAAGAGGAATTGTGCACTATCTGGATAGCATTGAAATCATAGTAGAGATTATAATAATATTCCAAGAGGTATAAATCAGAGTCAAAATGACTCTGTACTGCACATCCTCTATCAGTGTTTACACAAAAGAGATATCTCTTTAGCATGAACCCTGGCTTAAAGACATGTAAATGGCTTAAACTGTAAGTAGCTCAAACAGCAAAGATCCAAAGCTAGCTAGGCCAAGTGTCATCCAACACACACCCTAAACATATAGTATACATATGATGTATGTTCAAATGAACTGAATAGAGAAAGAAGGGAAGATACAGAACTTCTAGACACAAAGAAAATAGACACAAGAAAAATGTAGACAATCTATAGGACAAAACGTTGTAACCAGGATACTTGTAGGTCACTTCAAAAATTAGAACTGAAAAATAAGATGGTGAAGAATAAATACAAGATGATCTCACTCATCTTTGGTATACAAAGAAAGAAGATAAAGAAATAGACAATATCTCAGAATGACAAACCATGGTTTTGGATTACAAAGTTGAAACTATCAAGCATGGGACAAGAGAGGGAGAAGAAAGATCAGAAGTGACCCAATGCCACTGGTGGAGGGTCTTTTCTACCTCTTGGTGGTGGTAAAATTAAGATAGCTTTGTATATTAGAACTATAAGCTTAGAGAGTAATACATTTAAAATGTTTATGCATTTATTTATATTCTTTTTCTAATAAAATTCAACCACTGGGAGATCACATTGAGAAATATAGCTACTATTGTTAGAGGCTCAGGTGAGCAAAAACAAGTCATCAGGGACTCCATCTTAGACAAACAGCCATCTTAGGCCTCCACTCTGACCTTGAGGACCTGACCCTGAGGGGCAGGAACTAGGAACTACAAACTTAATCTGTTTAATCATCCATAAACAGATATGGGTGGGGAGTCATAGGACCAGATACTGCTCTCTGCTAATTGATAAGGCTTATTTTGTAAACCACCAGGATATTTTCACACACACACAAAAATTATGCATCCTTTTTTAGCTGGTCCCCATGTCTTACAAACCTTGTCACAGTGGACAGTGGCCCCCTTTGCCTATTGCTGGTTATACTGATTCTTTTGGACCTTGCATTCTAAAAAGATTAGTTGGTTTCTTCCAAAATTCACTGTATCACTGTCTTCCCGTTCATCTTTGATTTGCTCGAGCGGGCACCAGTAACATCTCCATATGTCCTGTCTCATGCAAGTAGAGCCCAAGGGCACCTGCTTGCTCCAGGAACATAAAGAGCCTCAAACCATTCCATCAGGTCATGGGAATGAGGTCTATAATTGTTACTGGTATTTGGCATATCAAATACGACACGGGTAGCTTGCCAGGCTCTGCCGTGCGGGTAGCACGCTGGTAGCTGCCTTGCTTAATGTTTTCCACATTCTTATCACAACCTTCCCTCCCAAGCCAAATTGCTAATTCCCACCTCTTACTTTCCTCAGTTCTGGATCTTTCTCCAAGAATTCAGCACAAACCAACACTATGTCCCAGATAAAGACTTTACCTACCGCCAATCTTACGATGCAACCTTCCCTTCAAACATGCACTCGTTTTTTGGATTTTCAAAAAACGAAAAATTTTACACTATCCAAAATTGATAGTGTTAAATTGATGGTATTAACACAGTAGTATAAGGTCCTTGATTGAAACCTGCTGTGTGAACTCTTGAACCCCAGCTAGCTGGAAATAAACCTCGCTGTGACTTGCTTTGTGTGTGGTCTCTGTTCGTGAGAAGGAGTAGTCGATTTTGGACTCATACTATGTTGTTGATGATTGGGTTTCAGCCATACAATATTCCAACACCCATCCATTGTAATATATTTTTTGAAAAGCTGAATTTCTGCCCTCTTGTGTCTTTTCTAACACCATCAAGTATTTCTTCTCTTATTTTACAAGTAAACAAAGGGCTCTCAAGACCAGAGAGCTTTACTAGGCCAGCTCAAGTTACGTCTAAGAGCTTAGAAGCCCATACCTCACAGCTGCAAAGAACCCAACAGAGTCTCTTTTATTACTCACACCAACTTTCTCTCTGCCTCTATTGAGGTTTAGTCATCAGAACTGAAGGGAATTTGGCAGGAACAAGTTTGCCAAGAAATAGTTCAGGCACCCAGAAGAATGTGTTGTATTTTCAATGGTGTCATTTACAACAGTATTAACTCAGATACTAAGTATTATTCTGAAAATCAGCTGGGGAAATTCATTTCCATTTCATATTTCATTCTTTCACACACTTGAAGTTAATGGAGTTTCATATATTACTCTCAGCAGTGGAATTCAAGACTAAAGAGTTTGGGACTGGTTGAAACAGTGGAGATGTATTTATTGCTTTACACCAGAAAATCTGAATGTTGTGTATTCTAAGCAGGGGACAGCATACTTTGATTGCAAGCATAACTATTCTCTTTGTGTGTGTGTGTGTGTGTGTGTGTGTGTGTGTGTGTGTGCCTGCACACATGCTTGGCAAAGCTCAGGGGTTACTCCTGGCTCTGCACTCAGGAATTACTCCTGGCAGTGCTCAGGGGACCATATGAGATACTGGAGATTGAACCGGGTTGACCACATGCAAGGCAAACACCCATCACTCTGGCCCCAAGTATAATTATGCTTAAAATAACTATATTAAGCTTAAGCTGTTACATATCTTCATGCCTTGACAGTTTAGGACAATCATCTTTCTTGTAGGCTCTTTCTATGGGTCAGCTTTTGCATAGCAAATAAGTCAGGCTGAGATGGTTCATTGCAGAACCATTGCCTCAGTGGCATTCCATATCGACCTCTGCCAGTGTTCTGATCACTGAGAGCTTGTTTTTCTGTCTCCTCAGCAGCCTGCTTCCTCTTCCTGTCTAACCTAACACCGGCTCCCTAACACTGAATTCAAAGGCTGAATTTGATTCCCAATAAATAATGATGGACATTTCCAGTGGCTGTAAGTCTGAGTGGGAGATCAGAGGTGAAGATGAAATCACAATTGAAAATCATAACAGAATAAATTACTTTACACGGTATTGCTCATAAAATGAGAGTAGGAGAAAAGAAGTCTGAGGCCTAATGCAGGGGTCTGTAATAAGTGGGAAAAAGAAGTAGGAACAGCAAAGGAAACTTGATAACAAAAGGACCTGTTATTTATAAGGAAAAACAAGAATTTAATGTTTGAAGCTAGAAACCAATTTTTAAAATATAGCTAAAGAAGAAAAGTAATCAATTCCTCCAATGTTTGACTGAGAAGTTCAATAAAGTGAAACAAGCATTGATTACTGAGTATTTCAAGATTGATCACTTCAGCAAGGATGGTCTTCCTAACGGGGATAGGGTAGGAGTTCAGTTGGAAAGAGTGGGTTGAGACCAGGAGAGGGGATGTAGAGATCTAGCTTGGAAGTAATTCAAGTGGGTGTTTAAGAATGGCAACATGCGCTTATAAGAAATTGAGTTTACTAAGACTAATATTTCATAGGCCTTTTGCAACCTTTGAATTCATATCTGCTAACACTGCAGATATGACTTAAAAGTTAAGTATAAATGCACAGAAACTTTAGATTATTCTTTGCTAGAAAACAGAATACTAACTTGATATCTGACATTATCTGCTCAAGTTGCCAGAAAGCTGGTTTGCAAGAAGTGCTTTATTAGTGACCAATGTCATTATATAAATGTAGGATTTGACCCAAATGGCATATTTTAGGAAATGTCACACTACAGTCCCATGGATTCCAGCATTATACATAAGCTTCATGTTCATATGAATGTTTATAGATTCATATTGTATCATATTATAAGTTATAGCCTTTATTAGCTTTATTAGTTTGGGTATACCAGAGAAACAGAATCTTTCTCTCTCTATATATAATACATATATATGTACATATGTATATCTGTATATACATATATATTTATACATACACATATATTAGAATAGATGAATCTATATATATATATATGAGCCTATGTATCTATATAATGTTAATATAGGTATTAAGGGAGAGAAGAGAGATTTATTGTATGGAATTCGTTTGCATTCACTGTCTCAGTTCATGCCTTATAGAGCAGGAAGAAGCTTATGCCTAGTGTCAAGATTGACAAGAATTCTCTCTCAGCCTGGGAACAGTCAACATTTATGCTTCTTTCAGCTCACTTGATCACTTTATCACTTGACATCCCATTGTTCATTGATTTGCTCAAGCAGGCGCCAGTAATATTTCCATTTGATCCTATCACATGCCAGTGTAGCTCAATGGCATCTGGTTGCTTCAGGAATACAAAGAGCCTCAAACCATTCATTCAGGGTCTTGACAAAGAAGTCTGACCATCTTGTAGGTGGGCAGCCACTTGTTCTATTGACATCCCATAGGATCCATTCAGTAACGGCTCTAGTCCAGCGGTGGTCTCCAAATTGCATTACATGGCCAGCCCATCTTATTTTCGTTTGAGGACACCAACATAAGGGAGTCTTCACTCAGCCTTTGCTTTATTCAATCCACTGATTTAAATATCAGTTTCACCCAAAAAAACACTTATGTAGAAATACCCAGAAAAATGTTTAGTCAAATATCTGTACAGATGGTTCATTAACTGTGCAGGGATCAAGTGATTTCCAGCGGCAATGGGCCTAAGTGAGAGCCATCAGGACCTCACTGCCAGGACTGGTCACTTGTGGGTTGGAATCCCACTAAAACATAAAAATGGATTTAAATAACCTTTTTTGTTTTTTGTCAGAGCTTTGTCAGAGCTCCACCCAGCAAGAAGAGCTGATCATAAGCTGGGCTTGTCAGAGACCCACCCTACAGCAGTCTTTTTTCAAGCCCAGGCCAGGTATGCCTGATCCAGAGACTCACATACATGGGGCAGAGCTGCTACCAGCAATCCCTCTGCCCAGCTCATCATGAGGCGCCGGGAGAGAAGCCCTGGCTCACCACCCCAGCAAAGCCTCACAAGAAGCCAGAGGAACCCCCACACCACGAGGGGCCGCCATTTTCCACATCCAGACTCCCCACTCGTCGGGGCTCCACCCAGCAAAAGAGCTGATCCACAACCCCAAGATCAATAAATGCATCAGGTTAGAGGTGACTACAAGAATATCCCACCTGCATGGTGGGATATTCCCTGCACATGGGCAAGCTACCCATGTCATATTTGATATGCCAAATACCAGTAACAATTATAGACCTCATTCCCATGACCTGATGGAATGGTTTGAGGCTCTTTATGTTCCTGGAGTGGATGCCCTTGGGCTACACTAGCATGTGACAGAATATATGGAAATGTTACTGCTTGAGCAAATCGATGATCAACGGGAAGACAAGTGATAAAAGTGAATTTTTTTTTAACTATTTGACCAATTTTTTTCTTAAAATCAAGCTGGCCCCAGTTGGAGGAATTTAAGAATTAAGTTTTAAGTAAATTCTTTCATTTTTATACCACATTTGACTGCTCGCACTTCTCCTTGAAACCTATTCGGAGTAGCCCCTGTCTAGCTATTCCCCAGTGTGCCCCTGCCTCCAGAGCAGATGACTGACTCTAGAAGGAGAGCGAGAGGGGGTTAAATTTTCAGTTGGTTGGGAAATAGGCCCCCAGCTAAGGGACACAGATTACAGGCTTCTGAGCAGGATGCTAAAGAGCTAAGGACCATCTCTAGAAACTTGTGAAAGGGAATTACCAGCATTTAGGGGTGGAGAGAAGGAGTCCTCAGTAATCTGATGGCAGCCGAAAAATGTGGCCCTAAACTCTGCAACACAGACAGAGCTCAGAGAAGTTAGCCAGGACTCTTTCCTCTTTCTCTCCCTCAGAACCCTTGTTATAGTAGAGGCGACACGGAAGCTTGGGTGAGTACTACGGAGGCAGGTATACCAAAGCTCTGCCCCCTGAACTTCACCAGCCTGTCCATACAAGCAGAGCATCAGGCAGAGGTGGACAGAGAAACTGAGATGGGGAATGGAGATAAATGTTTAGTGATAGGCTGGAGAGATGGAACAGGGGTTAAAGGTGCTTGCCTCACATGTGGCCAACCTGGGGTGAAGCCCGTAGTTGCATATGATACCCTGAGCACAGTCAGGAGACAGCCCTGAGCCCGAAGCCGGAGTAGGTCCTGAACATGGCCAGGTATGAACCATCCCCTTAGAAGGTTACGTGACATCACTAAATCCAGCATAGAGCTTGGGAGAGGATTTATGTTACCTTGTTTCCCCAGGAAGCATCTCTGATTCTGATTCAGGGGAATGCCTCTGAGGCTTCTTTTCCTGTTTAAATTTTTTTTCTTCAAAAACTTGGAACCTTGGATGCAGTTCAGCTTTCTCTTTGACCCTGCCTTCTGCCTTGTACAGCATTTATTACTCTCTCGTCACTCATTCCTCCTTAAATCTATTCTTTCAGAAATGTCTCGAGTGTGCAGGCAGAGTCAGGCGCCTTAAGTACCCATTTCTGGCTCTGCCTTGCATTAACTCTGTGGACCTGCTTGGTAACTCTGACACAGAGAATATGACTTTAGTGAGGAAGAAAAAAAACCGCAGAAGGGAAGCGCATGCTTACAGGCATATTGTGTGGATTTAAGCATACTTTCAGAAGGTGAAGAATTTTGATTTTGCCGACCTCTGTGATATTTCTTGAAAACATCTTCAATCATTTTGAAATAAATATGTCTTTGCTTTCAAATCATTTTGTATTTTTGAATAAGACCACTGTGTACACTCTGCAGGGCTCTTTATATCCTGGAAACCTTTTCCATTCATTATGGTTTTTTCTTCATTTTTCTCTTTCGACCATCCTGAAGGCTGACTGTTTCTCTCCTTTATGATTTAGTGATTGACATTTTGTCAATAACACTCCACCTCTTGGGCTGGGTGATAGACCAGCAGGTAGGGCGTTTGCCTTCCACACAGTCAACCCAAGTTCGATCCCAAACATCCCATATGGACCCCTGAGCACTGCCAGGAGTATTTCTTGAGCCCAGAGCCTAGTGTAACTTTTTGAGCATTGCCAGGTGTCACCCTAAATCAAAAACAAAAAACAAAACATCCAGTTTCTGACTTAGAACATACTACTGCATGCATAGCATCCAAGTTTGGCAAATAATAGGTGACAGAGGAATCTCAATTTTATTTTTATTATAAGTGCATATGTTTTATTTCTTACTCATTTAGTAATAAATAAATTTAGTTTATTTATTACTCATTAAGCAGTATTCAGAGGGCCTGGGAGTGCTAATTCTTAGCCAATCAGGCCATTCAATTGATGCTAGGGTATGAGGGCGTGTGTTGCTAGAGCAGGAAGAAACTTATGCCTATTTGAATAGAGCTGACAGTCACAGGTGTCAGCCCCATGGCATCCGGAGGCCTCTAGGGCTATGCTCCGCAATGTGTGGCAATGCTTGGCCTGGGGAGGGGCCGTGTGATGCTAGTGATTGATCCCAGGCTGGAGGCATGCAAGGCATGCACGTAACCCTTGCACTATTTCCTCAGTTTTAATTTTAAAGATAGAAAACACAGCCGGATGAATGAGTTCAGGTAAACAGCATGTTCTGTGTATTTCACACAGAACTCAATTTGGAAAACATTGCAAAATCAATAGCATGAAACATCTGAGCCCTTGAGAAAGCTGCCTAATGATCCAGGCCTCATTTATTCATTAAGTGAGTACTGCAAAGGGCTGACTCTGGGCTCTCTTAGAGTTTCCAGTGGGGAAAGAGAGCAATCCTGGGCGCAGAGCATTTCAGAGAAAAGTAAGTAGGGAATGAAGAGGAAGACACTTGGCAGTTGTAGACTAACAGAGCAAGAAGCAAAGTGAAGGCCCTCAGGGTCAGTCACAGCCCCAGGGAAGCCTCCTGGTTTGTTTTGAATGTGTTGCTGAGGATGGTGCTTTTCCTAGTACCTCTATGTGACTCTAATGAAGACCCATAGGAGAGGATGTGCTCAGGACTCAGCATCTGGATGCTGTTCCATTTGAAAGCCTTGTTTGTTTCTGCTGTGAAGACACTGAGAACTTTCTCCTGATTCCTTTTTCCCCCCTTCGCCTACATCCATGTTTACAGACACAGCCCATTTAGGGGCCTCATCTGTAATGCATTTATCTGCATAGATGGAATTCATTTGGGCCAGGACTCCGGGACTGAATCCAGCTTATTTATATGTCTAGCCTGTTTTATCTTCTGCTTTTGTATTTAGTGATTTGAAAGCTTTATTATAAAAATCACAAAACAAGTGTACTTAATTAGAAAATAGTTCAGGGGCCATCTAGATGTATGGTACAGGATTTAAGACATTGCCTTGCATGTGTCGGAGCTGGGCTGGGTTACTCATGGTCCTCTGAGACCACCAGAAGTGATCCCTGAGTGCAGAGCTAGGAGTAAGCCCTGAGCACTGTTGAGTGTGGGCCAAAATCTGGAAAAGAAGAAGAAAAGGTAGTTCAGTGAGACTGAATATATCCCTCCAGACTAAAGCTATCAAGATTTTGCCGTGTTGTATTCTCTCTCTCTCTCTCTCTCTCTCTCTCTCTCTCTCTCTCTCTCTGTGTGTGTGTATTACATTACGTTACAAGATTATCCCACAAGATTATCCCACCCACGGCAGAGCCTGGCAAGCTACCTGTGTCATATTTGATATGCCAGATACCAGTAACAATTATAGATCTCATTCCATGACCTGATGGAATGCTTTGAGGCTCTTTATGTTCCTGGAGCAAGCAGATGCCCTTGGGCTCTACTAGCATGAGATAGGACATATGGATGGAGATGTTATTGGTGCCGCTCGAGTCAATCGATGATCAACAGGAAGACAAGTGATGCAAGCGATATCCTTCCAGACTAAAGCTATCAAGATTTTTGCCCTGTTTTGTTCTGTGTGTATGTAAATAAATTTATTTTTACTTTTGCTCCCCTTCACTTTGTTGTTGAAGGGTGTCTGGGGCTCCACGTATGATTGGTTGTGATGCTCACCAGGGGTTTCACTCTATGTTCTTTGGAGTTTATGCTTATTTAATTATAGTGTTTGCATGCATTCTGGCGGGGAGAGTTTGCTGGTGGCCACTGTGATGCTTGTGTGTGCTCCTTGGAACTTCCGTTCTGGCTGAGATGCTGAAACATCTTCAGTTGCTTGTACACTTCTGACTGCTGTGCACTGGAGATCATTGCAGCACCAGGGTCCCAGAACACAGAGATGCCAGGACTTCTCTCACGTGGGAAGAAACAGGGATTAAACTCAAGGCTTCATGCTGGAACAGCTTGTAGTTTTTGCCTATGAACCAACCATGGACCTCTTCTATTTGGAAATTTTTTCATGGCTTGAAAATTTTAAAGCAAATCTTAATATCATGACATTTCCCCCATATTTATATATTTATATATTTACTTCAGTATGCATCTTTAAAATTATTTTGAATATGTTACTAAAAAATCCACAATGATATCATCACCTTGCTATTAATAATGTCTCACAATTGTCTAACTTGATTTATAATCATATTTAATGCTATCTGAAATATTTGTTTTTATAGTTGATTTGATTTATTCACTATCCAAAGAAAGTCTATAGATTATGTTTTGTGGTACATCTCAATTATCTTCTAATTTATCATCAATTATCTCCCCTTTGTTTTTCCCTTTGAGCTTACATTTTTATACCACTGTAGGATATACGATTAAAAAAGATATTCATATTTGGGCTTCAGTCATACAGTGTTCCAGCACCCATCCCTCCACAGGTGCCCATTTCCCACCACCAAATTTTCTTGATTCCTCCCCTCCCCCAGTCTGGATCTATGGCAGGCACTTTTCCTCTCTCTCTCTCTCTCTCTCTCTCTCTCTCTCTCACACCACACACACACACCACTCACTCACTCCTCTCTCTCTCCCTTCTCTTACTACATTGTGGCTTGCAGTACATACATTTAAAGGTTTATCATGTATATCTAGGCTGGTATTATCATTTCCAATAATTATGAGTACACTGTTTCTTTCTCTGTCTTACCTAACCTCTGACTCCTACACACTTGCAGTTGATTCCATCCACTGACAAGACCTCCTGATCCATGTTTTGTCTGGCCTTGGATATTGGTACCATGCATTTTTATATCCCGGGAAATAAGTGCAGTCATTCTATATTTGTCCTTTTCCCTCTGGCTAATTTCACCAAGCATGATCCTCTTCATGTCCATCCATTTTTAGGCAAATTTCATAACTTTGTTCTTCCTAACAGCTGCATAGTATTCCATTGTGTAGATGTACCATGGTTTCTTTTTCCAGTCTGTTCTTGGGCACTCTGGTTATTTCCAGATTCTGGTTATTGTGAATAGTGCTGTTATGAACATAGAAGTGTATATGGTGTTTCCACTGTGTGTTTTTGGCTTCCCAGGGTATATTCCCAGGAGTAGTATGGCTAGGTCAAATGGGAGCTCAATTTCTAGTTTTTGGAGGAATGTCCATATTGTTTTCCAAAAAGGCTGTACCAGTTGACATTCCCATAAACAATGGATGAGAGTCCCTTTCTCTCCGCATCCATGCCAGCACTTGTTGTTCTTGCTCTTTTGGATATGTGCCAGTCTCTGTGGTATGAGTTGATATCTCATTGTTGTTTTGATTTGCATCTCCCTGATGATTAGTGATGATGGTCATTTTTTCATATGTCTTTTGGCCATTATAATTTCTTCTCTTTGGAAGTTTCTGTTGATTTCTTCTCTCCATTTTTTGACAGGGTTGGCTGTTTTCTTCTTGTAAAGTTCTACCAGTGCCTGATATATCCTGGATATTAACCCCTTATCAGATGGGTATTGGGTAAATATTCTTTCCCACTCTGTGGACTGTCTTTTTTATCTTGGTCACCGTTTCTTTTGAGGTGAGGATGCTTTTTAGTTTCATGTAGTCCCATATGTTTATTTTTGCTTCCAATTGCTTTCTTAGTGGTGTTTCATCCTTTTGAAAATGCCTTTAGCTTCAATGTCGTTGGGGGTTTTTCCTATATTTTCTTTGACATACTTTATGGATTCATGTCTGATATTGTGATCTTTAATCCATTTGATCTGATTTTTGTGCATGATGTTAGACAGAGGTCCAAATTCATTTTTTACATGTCGCTGCCCAGTTTTCCCAGCACCACTTGTCGAAGAGGCTTTCCTTGCTCCATTTTGTACTTTGTGCTCCTTTATCAAAGATTAAATGACCATGTATTTGAGGATGGGTGTCAGGATACTCAACTCTATTCCACAGGTCTGTTTTTACTCTAATACCATGCTGTTTAATTATTGCCGCTTTGTAGTACACTTACATGTTTTTGGGGATGTCATGTGTCTTGCAGAATTTTCCACATTTTGGAATAGCTTCCTTGTGATGTTTGAGTATTTTCCCATATTCTGGGTTTCCTTTACTATCTGGAAGACTGATTAGATTCAGATATAATTTTTTGATATGAATACATTATAATTGTTGTGTATAACTTCTATATCATTATAGCAGGAGGCACATTTCTTTCTTTTCATGATTAATCAGTTTGTGTGTGTGCGTATGTGTGTGTGTGTGGTGCTGAGGATTAAACCAAGGGCTTTTCACATGTAAGATACATACTCTAGCATGGGCATCTGGTCCAATGAAATATTCCACAACTCATGTTAATACATTTCTCAGAGATGAAGTAGCTATTTCCCAGAGGGGTTTTGATTACTTCTAGTAAGAAATGGTATTTGGAGATAACAATCTCTGTGTTTGAGGTGTTAATTATTACCAGAAAGAAGACTTCTAGGTTTGTACTGTGGAAAAATATATGAGTTTGTGATCTTCATTTTTCAGGGCATGGAGCTCCCAAGTGGCATCCATGAAGGCCCAGGGTCCCTCTTGTTGATACTCAGTCAAAAAGGTTAGAAGTTCATGGAGAGGACCTGAGAATATGGAGTTGCCATAATACTGCTGGGGGCAGTGTTCAGGCCCTCCAGGGCTGCACCCAGCAATGCCTGGGGGAACATCTGGTGCCAGGGATCAGCTGGGGTGGGCTGCATACAAGGTAGGCACTTGGAGACTTGTACTCTCTGTTTTCCTGAGTTTATAACTTTTGCCAGAAATAGTAATTCATCATGAGATTATACTTCTATTTTCAATGCATATGTAGGATTATAGGCATTTAAATTCACCTTTTTAGATTTTATTTCTCATTTTATTATCCTAAAAATCCTAATTCCAGGTGACAATTATTAATACAGTAATTGATGTAATACATTATTTACTCTGTCTCAATCTATTTCTTTGAAGAAAGGGGGTCACACTGTCAAAGGTAAAGGGCCACATATATAGTTGTGGAGCACCTATAAATTTCATAGTATTGTTAGCCCAGTAGGACCACAGAAAATCTGATGAGAAAGTTTCACAGACTACCATGCTCAGTAAATGAAAATAATAATGCATAAGGTTCATCTAGCACTAAACAGCCCAGTGAATCTTCAGACTCTGACTTTAATAAATATAATTTTAATAGAAAATGAGCAGAGGAAATTGACAGAACCTTCTCTGAAGACAGATGACTAATAATCATTTGAAAAAGTGCTAATTATCACTTATTAATAGGGAAACCCAAAATCAAGATGACAATGAGATGTCATCTCACACCAGTGAGAGTGACAGATATCAAAGCAAAACAAATCAAAACAAAACTGGGAACAATATGAGTTGATGGGGATGTAGCAAATACGGAACTTTCCTTCACTTCTGGGCAAATGTTGTCTGGTTGAATCCTTACAGAAAACATAAAGATTCATCAGAAAAATAAGAATAGAGCTACCTTAGGACCCTATGAACCAGCAATTCCACTTCTTGATATCTACCCCAGGACACAAACATTAATTCAAAAGGACATATGCAGATCATCCCATCATGGAGAAATGAGTAACGGCTCATGGAGAGACTCTGCCAATAAAATATTATTAAGTTTGGAGCTTTGTGGTTCATCCAAGGTTTCTAGAATAATTAAAAAAGTAGAAAGTTATATAAAATATGAGATGTTAAATATAAATGTTCATAATTTAAAATTTGAAAATATAAGTATAATCTTACAGTGGATTCTTATTTTCCAATAATAAAAGTAGACTTCCTAATTATTAAGCTCAAATCGTCATAATGTGAGCACTGACTATTTTTGTCGACAATGGTCTCGTAAAATAACTTAGGTGCGAACACGCTGGCCTTCACTACCAGTTTGTATACTTGTTGAAGCCCGTTATTTGCCTGCTATATAGGTATGTTTCTTTCTAATTGTAAGTAGATCTGTAAAAGTCAGGTGGAGTCATGCCAATGTGCATTTCTATCCCAAAGATTGACTCTAGGTCTTTTGGAATTAAACCCATTGAAAACTTGCATCATTTCTAAGAAGAAGGGAAAGCACAGTATGAAAAAATATAGCTTGGCAGTAATCATCGCTTATACACAAGTAGGCTAGAAGGTTAAAGTGTCAGCCTCTATGGCGCCCATAGGGCGACACTCAGGCCAGGCTGCCCCTGACTCAAGGCCCAAGCGCAGCTCAACTGCCCTGTAAGGGCTTTCACAGGAAAGCAACCTTTTGGGCGGGGCCCCATGGCCTTAAGAGGTGATTGGAAAGCTGTTCCCCAAGGAATGTGCTTTGTTGCCATCTCTCTCTCTCTCTCTCTCTCTCTCTCTCTCTCTCTCTCTCTCTCTCTCTCGCTCCCTCTCTCTTTCTATCTGTTTATTTGCTTGTTTGCTTGTTTATTTATCTATCTATCTATTTATGTATTCTTTTTTGGGTCATACCCTGTGACGCTCAGGGGTTACTCCTGGCTCTGCACTCAGGAACTACTCCTGGCGGAGCTCAGGGGACAATATGGGATACTGGGGATTGAACCTGGCATGGCCACGTGCAAGGCAAATTCCCTACCTGCTGTGCTATTGCTCCAGACCCCTGTTGCCCTATATTTAGTTGGTCTTCATATGTGGAAACCCTAAGCCTGAATACAGAATTTTTTCCTCCAGAGACGATTTAAAGTTTGTGCCCTGAAACAGCTGTTGCCCCATTCTTTCCTCCTCCTCACAATTATTTATTGTACCAATAGAAGGAATGCATGGCGAAAATTTGCATGTCTACAGGATTTGCTGAAGTACGTGCTTGGAAGATAGCAAAGGCTGCATTACTATGATTTGGGAAAAAGAAAATAACATGAGAGATAGCTCCATTTAGGATGGGGATGAGTAAGTAGACAAAAAGGAAGAAGTAGGGAGAAGCTTTGTTTTGTGCTCTATAGTTTAATTCATCCACCCCTTTCTGAAGTGCCAATAAAAATATAAATAATTTCTCAACGCTTTTCCAGGTTGAGCATTATAGTTCCGTGTAATGATGATTCCAACTTATATTCTCTTCATAATCATACGAATGACTATAGACATTCAATAGTGTCTATAGTGTCTATAGTGTCTATAGTGAATAGACTCACAGATATGGGGCAGAGCTGCTACTGGCTCTCCCTGTGCCCAGCTGCTCACGAGGCACCTGGGAGGGATGCAGGTCCGCCACCCCAGCAGAGCCTCATAACAAGCCAGATGACCCCCCTCACTCCATGAGGGCCTCAATGCCTCAATTTTCCACATCTGGACTTCCCCTCATCAGAACTCCACCTAGCAGACCAGCCTATCACAGCCCGGCTCATTGAGATCGCGCTGTTCATCAATAAATGCTGGATTTAGAGATGACTACAAGAGTATGCTACCCGCATGGCAGAGCCTGGCAAGCTACCTGTGTCGTATTTGATATGCCAAATACCAGTAACAATTATAGACCTCATTCCCATAACCTGATGGAATGGTTTGAGGCTCTTTATGTTCCTGGAGCAAGCAGGTGCCCTTGGGCTCTACTTTCTTGAGACATTTCATATGGAGATGTTACTGGTGCCTGCTCGAGCAAATCGATGATGAACGGGAAGACAGTGATAGTCATACTAATGGGCAGGAGAAGAAATGGAGATTTGATTTGGTGTCTTATATCATATTCCTCGGCCCTCATGTTCACTTGTTGAGGCTTGTTACAGAAGGAAAGAGGCCCAGATGTGAGGTAGTAGCAACTTTTGATCATTTTAGTGTAAGGGTGACTTGTAGATCTTGTAAATTATAAGGGCTACCGAGTGAGACTTTCTGAAACAGACTTGGAGATGGAAGCTTTCATGCTGTGTTTACTGAAAAGTGTTTTTTGTGTGTTATATATTTATAGGGAGCTGAGGAGCCTGGACTAAAAAGATGAGAAACTGCCATTCCATATCAGGTGCAGCTGAGATACACTTTACTCAGGAACACTGGACTAGGATATCCCTTCAGAATCAGACAAAGAAAGAAAAGCTTCGACACGAAAGCTTTGGGTACTTAAATTAACCAGGCTCTGGGGAGTCTATTCTGAATGGTGGTTCCCAGGGAGCCCTCATTCTGCTGACTTCCCTACTGAGGGATGGTGATATCCATGGAGAGGAAAGACTGAATGTTTCTAGGGAACAAAGAAATAGCTCCATTAGACTAGAAGTTGAATGGACAACCTGGGCTCTATAAACCAATAAATCAAGATACTCCTGTGGAACTTGCTGTTCTGACTGAGCAAGGATGGGGTATTCTGGCAGGGAAAATTCCTGTTCTACACATTAACTGGCACGTTAAGATCCTTGGCTTCTAGGAACTGTTGGTAGATTCATTCATCTAACTCCACCTCTCTTCCTTCCCAAATGCCCCTTAGGGATATGGAATTATCCCTGTTGAGAATCACTTTTTATGTGTGAATCACTTCCAAGTGATAATTTTTTCTATAATATTGTAGTAAGCAATAGTAGGAATTGTAAAATACTTCTTATGGGCCAAATGACAATTTAGGGACATGATAGTCTTTCTTTTCTATTTATTCATCCCACTCTATTCTTGTTGGGAATTTAGTTTTAAGTCATTATATGGCTTTAATTTATCTTTACAAACTTCCTTAATTTGTCAAAGTGAATGCATTGATTTAATTAAATTTATTTTAGTGAAGCAGAATAGTTTTTATTGGAATAAATTTAGAAAGATGGGAGGAGAGAAAGAGGTTTTCAAGAGAGAACAGGGGTTTTGAAAAAGTCAAGTTGTCTAATTTTATAGACATCTAGGGTGATAATCACTAAATTGGGAATATTCCGGAAGCAGAGTTCATTTAAAGAAAGTTGTGGGGCTACTCGCCTTGACAGAGAAATGATTTTATTAGAAAAAAGCATTCTGTGATACAGAAGTTTGTAGGAAATTGGCTTCCTCATGGCAAGCTAAAGTTGTAAATTAAACTTAATTTGTGCCAATGGGGATTGCATCAGCTGGTTATTCTTACACATACATAGACACACAAGCATACACTCACACACAACTCTGATTCTTACCTTCTGTGGTATTGTTTTTCATCATACTGTTTATCATAAGAACAACTGCAAAGTAATTTAGACAATTAATTCTTGGTGCTGTTAAAATACTCTGGCTTCAAGTAAGTTTTATAAATTCCTCTTAACATCACATACTTTATGGGTGTGTTTTTGGCTTGTAATTGTCACTTAACACAGTTTCATTCACAGCTATGAGACTATAGAGTCCCCTAATTCTTTCTAAATGAACCACCTTTAGTTCATAAGCAATAATACTGTATTGTAGAACATAAGTTTAACTTAAATTTCTTCCCATTCCATATTAACATACAATAATTCTGATTTAATTATTAAATTAAATTAAAAATTTCCTGAGCACCTCAGTAGGAATTTGTCTCATCCTCCCTCCTGCCTTCTAAGAATTCTAGTTTCTAAGTATAAAGCACTTTGAAACTAGATTTTGCTATAGTCAAAGCAGAATCATTGTCGTCTGCTTGATGGCTTCATTGAGGAGATGGCCAAACTGATGAAAGTAAAGATGTGACTTGTTCAGGGTCACTAAATCAGCCTGCCACAGAACTGTGCTATGTATTTATCCCCTGACTCCAGCTCACTGCTCTTACCCTTGAACCAGGGTATCCATCATCAAATGCTTCTGACTTCACAGAGGACAGCATACAGACTAATGTCCTTATGCATTCTATTTTCATTGGTAATATTTTAATCTTAATTTATCTTTTAGATTAAAAACATTTATCTATGCTGGGCATCTCAAAGGTCTTTGGGCTCTGTTGCTCAGCTGACTTGAGCATCAGAGGTAATAGCTCTGTAGTAACCAGGAGCCTGGCAGATGAAATTCATTTCAGTCTATTCCCAGGGGATGTGACCTTAGCATGGTTTTGTGAACTGTTCTCTGAAATTATATGAATTTCAATTCATGGACCCCCAACTGGTCTTATTCAGTTAGAAAGATGCATTTCTTGGGCCAGAGCTATAGTACAGTGGGTAAGGTGTCCGCCTTGCACATGGTTGACCTGGTTCAATTCCTGGCATCCCATATGGTCCCCTGAGCACCTCCAGGAGTAATTCTTGAGTGAAGAGCCAAGAGTAACCCCTGAGTATTGCTGGTATGACCAAAAAGACAAAAAAAAAAAAGAAAGATGCATTTCTTTAACAAATATATTCTAAGTCCTAACTTGGGCAGTGTGGTGATTAAATTAGGACTTTAGAGCAGGCTTAGTTCTACTAATTATTAGCTGGTATCTCATAAGCAACTTACCCAAACTCCCTGCTTTCATTTATGTATTTCCAAAACGAAGCTACTGCTAATAGCAATATTGATATTAGAATGAAATAAGGTAATTTGAATAAAAGTACTTAGAGAATATCTGATATTCAGTGTTATATAGAATTGTTGTTACTATGTAAATGAAAAATATATTCATATAAATCTCATGTCCTTTCCAGAATGATGCACATTTAATACTTTGAAATAGTTTTCTATCTTATTATTAAAGAAAAATAACAGTAATAAGGAACCCAAGGAAGTTATTCCTGCATCCCTTATTTTAATCATTGTAGATGCTGTTTCCTTGTTATCCCATAACCAAGAATAAATTGTGGCTAAAAATTGTTAGTCACGGTATCAAGTATTTATACAGAAGTAGGAGGCAGCTTGAGGCCAGTTTCCACTAGATGGGAGATAAAAGTTCTATTTCATTCTTAAACTTTAGTATCATTTCCCCCATTTTATTTTATTTTTATTTTTCACTTATTTATTTTTTTACTTTTTTGGGGTCACACCTGGGGATGCTCAGGGGTTATTACTGGCTCTGCACTCAGGGAATTACTCCTGGCGGAGCTCAGGCAACCATATGGGGATGCCGGGGATCAAATCAGGGTCAGCTGCATGCAAGGCAAATGCCCTCCCTGCTGTGCTCTCGCCCTGCCCCCCCATTTTATATAAACACTGTGGTTTACAAAATTCTACATTTATTATAGGCATTCAGCATTCCAGCAACAATCTCACCACCACTGTGAACTTCCCTCCACCATTGTCTTCATTTTCCCACCCCTCCCCCCTAGACTGTCCCTATAACTGGCCCCAAATAATTTATTTTACATGGCTTGTTACCATTAAATGGCTAATGAAATTAAAGTAAAATACTTCAGTAAAAGAAAATTTGTGAAAATTGTTTTTCACCATGGGTACATTAAATCCTTGTTTGAGGGTTTATTATACTGTTGTTGCTAGCTGAGTCTTCTGTATTAATGTTGTTTTGTTAATCAATCTCAATTGACTTCTACTTTCATTTTTATCACTTGTATCACTTGTCTTCCCGTTGTTCATTGATTTCCTCGAGCGGGCACCAGTAACATCTCCATAGGTTCTGTCACAAGCAAATGTAGCCCAAGGGCATCTGCTCCTCCAGGAGCATGAAGAGCCTCAAACCATTCCTTCAGGTCATGGGAATGAGGTCTATAATTGTTACTGGTTTTTGGCATATCAAATACATCACAGGTAGCTTGCCAGGCTCTGCCGTGTAGGTGGTACACTCTCAGTAGTAGACTCTCATCTCGACCTTTACTGATGAACCTCAACAGGAAGAGATTAGCTTTTCTCTTAGGTGGAGCTCTAAGGAGCTGTGGAGTCTGGATTTTGAGAATGACTGACCTCATGGTGTGGGGGGTTCCCATGGCTTCTTGCTAGGCTCACTGGGATGACGGGCCATGGCTAGGATCTGCCTAGAACTGTATACAGTGTATAAATGTGAAAAATCCAGGGAAGGAACTGGTCCTAACTTCCAGTAATATCTAAGACTGTCGCACAGCTGCTCTGTGGCGCGCACTGGTGCAGCTGTGGGTCAGGAAGTGTCTCTCTTCCTGGGTTGCTGACTGGTGGTTGGGATTTCACAGCCACACCTTCCAACTTGGATGTGGAGAAATAGGAGGAGCCCAATCCCTGCTCCAACTCTGGCCAGTGTGGCCCTCCCCCTCACGAGTGAGCAAACCCTTGGAACTATGTTGGACTCGTCTGGGGCCTGGCCAAGCCATTTACTGCCCTCTGGAGCTCCATGGGCTGTTTCCACAGGGGCCAAGCTGTGCAGCTATGGGTCTGGAGTGGTTGGGTCTGGAGTGTCTCTCTTCAGGTGTAGTGGCACAGCTGTGGTTCTGGAGTGTCTCTCTTCTGGGGTTGCTGGGTGTGGTGGTGTTAGGACCTGAAAGATGGTGAACTATGCCTGGGCAGGGCAAAGCCAGAGGGAAACTCTAGTGGAAGTTTGTAGCGGTCCTGACATGCAAATCAGTCATCTGACCTGAGTATAGGGGCGAAAGACTAATAAAACCATCTAGTAGCTGGTTCCTCCAAAGTTTCCCTCAGGATAGCTGGCGCTCTCACGCAAACAAAAACCCGACTCTGCAGTTTTATCCAGTAAAGCAAATGATTAGACTTCTACATTATATTCCACAAACTTTAGCATCTTCAGTCACCCACAACACATACTGTTTGATGAGCTTGCTTGGATTCTTCTAGCCACACCAACTACCTGCAAAGTGGAATCAAGTCTCTCTCTCTCTCTCTCTCTCTCTCTCTCTCTCTCTCTCTAGGAAGATATTTAAAATGTAGACACGTTTGTTATCAAGGATTTCTTTTTTTGGGTCAGGGGCACATTTGGTGATACTCAGGGTCACTTTTGGCTTCTCAGTCAGGAATAACTTAGAAGTCCTCAGGGGGATCATATGAGATGCCAGGTTCTACCCAATCAACCATGTCAAGGGAAGTGCTCTACCCCCTATATTATCACTATGACCTCAATTAGTTTTATATAAACTAGTACAAGAGTGTAAGTGAAAGAAGTTGAAAGAAGACAATGATTTTAATTCTCCCAAATAATGGATTGGCAAATAAATATGTCCAACTATATATTTATTCCTGGGAATATGTCCTGGCAGCACTAAACACCCAGCAGAAATCCCACCTGCAATTCTATGTTCATTGCAGCACTATTCACAATAGCCAGAATATGGAAACAAGCTGAGTGTCCGAGAACAGATGACTGGGTAAATAAACTATGGCACATATACACAGTGGAATGCTGTTAGGAAAAAATGAAGTCATGAAATTTTCCTATAAATAGATGGACATGGAGAGTATCATGCTGAGTTAAATTAGTCAAAAAGAAAAGGACACATATAGAATGACTGCGCTCATAAAAATAGTATGCAAATATATATTATAGGTAACCTAGAAGATATTACTTAATTTGAAATAAGATAATTATATATGTATACACACCTGTATATATATATATATATATATATATATATATATATATACATATTAGTCTTTGGGTTACTCCTGGCAGTGATAAGGGATTACTCCTGGTTCTATGCTCAGGAATCACTTTAGCAGGCTTTGGAAACCATATAGGTCTGCAGATTGAAGTTAGGTCAACAAAAGCGAGGTAAGTATCTTATCCACTGTACTATTTCTTTGCCCCCTCAAAACATTTCTGATATACTTTTATTTAAAACATTTCTGATATACTTTTATTTAAAAAATATACCACAGTGTGGTATGTAGAGTGTGTGTAATGTATGTAATTGTATATATGAATGTCACGCACATAAAACATATATATGTAAAAAATGATGGCAGACAGTGTGTATACCATAGTATCAGCATTTGTTATTTTGAGTAGTGGTTACAAAACAACATGTATTTTGGTTATTTTAGCTATGTTTTCTAATTTTTATAATGAACGCATAGATTTCATAAAAGAAAACATTTATCAAGTAACAATAGACACCTTAAGTAAAGGCTGCTTTTCCCATAGCAACTGAGCTTCTAGCTTCTAATAGTAGAAAGTTATCATTTTGCTTCAAGCAGGCTGATGCAAGATTTGCCCCTCAGTGTGCAGATGGCTGCTTTTGGTACAGCACGGATCCCAATACGATCTGCTTATTGGGTATATAGAACTACCTAGCTTAGAGCCTGGCACGTGAATATTTTATAAAGGAAAGTGTTGCAACGGTATCAACAGCTTGGATTTGGATGTAAAATCTGTCCTTTATAAGCTTCTGATCTTTGCAGTGTTATTAATAATCTGAGGCTAAGAAACCTCCAAAGGTGTTTTCTAAACAGCAAAATGCTGGTAGCAAGATGGATGGGAGCTAGAGTTTATTATTATTGTTCCATCTCTTAGTCGCTTTTTATCTTCTCAGCCCTTATTTCTCCAGGCTCCCTAAGGCTTCGTGGTTACCTTAGCAGCCAGATGCTGATGAGGCCTCCAGGGGCAACAAGGTGAAGGTGAGCCAACAGCCAACTCCTTGCCTTTGCATGCCCTTTACAGGCACAAGTGAGATGGTTTGAAGCTCAACTTCTTTCCAGGCCACCTACCCTGTCTGGGGTCAGTTAAACCCAGGAATCTTGCCTCTACATTCTCAGATCAGGGCGTCCAAGCACCCCTTTAGAGACTCCCTTCTCCCCAAGCTCTGTCTCTTGGCGCCTTGCCTGGTTGCTGTGGAAACTGGTTCCAGTGCGGACAAAGGAGGGAGCTGGGTCCTGCTTCTTCTTCTCGGTCCTGTCGATGAGGATTTTTAGACCTTGGAGACTGCGCTGCCCTGCCCTGCACCTGCCCTCACTCTCCTCATTCTCCATCAAGTGCAGCTTGCCCTCCCTTGCCACAGACGAGACCATGTGCAAAAGTGTGACCACGGGTGAATGGAAGAAAGTCTTCTATGAGAAGATGGAGGAGGCAAAGCCAGCGGACAGCTGGGACCTCATCATAGATCCCAACCTCAAACACAATGTGCTGGCCCCAGGCTGGAAGCAGTACCTGGAGTTGCACGCATCAGGCAGGTAAGTAACTGAGTCGGTAGGGGTTTTGGAGATGAGGGGCACTCTCCAAGGAGGAGAGAGAGAGAGAGAGAGAGAGAGAGGGAGGAGGGAGGAGAGAGAGAGGGAGAGGGAGGAAAGGAGACAGAAGAATCCAGGTGCTAAGGTTAAGTTTCACTGTTGGGCTGAGGTAGACTGGGAGGCTGAGAAAAAGTCCCTAAGTAGCAATTGAGACACCTGAGTTTCCTGCGACTTGTCCACCGAGTACTTTCATAACTTTCACTCTGGTTTCCCTTCTGGAAAAATAAGGGGGACGGTTATTATTTCTAAACTCACATTTTATGCATTACGCAATTTTAATTATCTCTTGAAAATGGCTGAAGACCAAGCAAAAACGGTGGTAGTCGGGGAGGGGTAAGCCTGAGGACCAGTCAAGGGTCAAGCGGTCTGTGCTCTGGCCCTCAACTAATTTCATTTTAAGCTATTTAACTTTTGCTTGACTTCATACAAAATATAGAACACCGGAGATGTGCCGGAGACTGGCTCAACCCTTCACTCCGGCTTCCTGGAGCAGTTCGTTTTCCTTCCTGGACCTTGTTTCCTCACTTTCCAAGGGAGGCGTTAGCCAGGTCCCTGTCTTGCGGCTTGTGGACAGGCAGCACTTAGAACTGTCATTACTTAGAGCTTGTTAATGATGCAGAACCTCCATTCTAAACTTCTGGGATCAGAATCTGCCTTTCAGCGACGGCCGGCTCACCCACATGAGCAATAACGCCTGAGATGGCTGTCCAGCACAGCTATCTATGGGTTATTAAGTCAAGACTTCCTTGCTGGACCTAAGATGAGGAAGTGCAGACCCCCTCCCTAAGACCTTCCTTCCTGGGTCAGCCCACTCCATTCAAAGAAGACATCTGTGGCCCACCTGTTATGCCGGGGCACTGTATGCCTCTATTGAGTGTGTGTGTATATGTGTGTGTGTGTGTGTGTGTGTGTGCATGCGTGTATGTGTTTGCATGGACCATTTTCCTGATCTGTATCTGAGAAACAAGAAGGGCAATGAGATGATTTCTCAGGGTTTGGACATCTTGACATTTTCCTATCCAAGTTTTGTAATCCAGTCTGAGAGAAGGAACTGTTCCCAAAGCGTGTGAGCAGCAGAGACGGGAGGAGAATTAAAGCCAGAAGCCCTTGAATTGGCTGCGGGGATCCCAAAGGCTGCATGCTTGCTTGCCAGACCCAGCCGCTTCTCTAGCTGCTGGAAGGCTCAGGGGTGCTTGCGGGGGAGGCTCTTTGCGGGGAGACCTGGCTGAGAGGCTGTGATCCCAGGAGGACCCCAGAAGTTCACTGATAGGGGCCTGGCCCTGGGCCCTAGCCTGACAAGTGGTAACGGGTCACGTTGCGGCGCGCTCAGTCAGCTAAGGGTAGATGATGCTTGCTGTGGCCCACACTTCTGGCATGAGCTTAAAAGCAGGCTGGAGCAGGAAGAGCTCATCTGCTGCCTCTTGTGCATTTCAACGTGAGCACAAGATGAAGATTCTTTTTTCCTTTGGAATCTTGTTTGTTCATTTACTTTCAAATTTTCTTATACCACCAGGAGATATACATTTACAAAGATATTCATGATGTTCATGATTGGTTTCAGTCATACAGTGTTCCAGCACACATCCCTCCACCAGTGCACATTTCCCACCACCAATGTCCCCAGACTTCCTTCCCCTTCCCCTCCTTCCCTTCCCCTCCCTCCCTCCCTCCCTCCTTCCCTCCCTCCCTCCTTCCCTCCCTCCCTCTCTCTCTTCTCTTCCACACTGTGGTTTGCCATACATACATTTAGGGGTTATCATGTATATCCCTTTGCCTACAATCAATGCTCAGTTCTAGATGGACGTTGCCATTTTCAACTATTAGTATAACACTAGTAAATATTTATATCCCACAACTGAATGCAATCTAAATTTGTCCTTTGCCTTCTGATTAATTTCACTCAGCATAATAATCTCCATGTAGATCCATTTGCAGGTAAATTTCATGATTTCATTTTTTCCTGACAACTGCATAGTATTCCATTTTGTAGATGTACCATGGTTTCTTTATCCAGTCTTGCTGTACTTGGGCACTCAGGTTGTTTCCAGATTCTGGCTATTGCGAATAGAGCTGTGATGAATACAGAAGTGCAGATGGTGTTTCTATGGTGTGTTTTTGGTCTTCAGAGTATATTCCCAGGAGTGGTATTGCTGGGTCAAATGGGAGCTCAAGCTGCCCAGTTCTTGTCTTAGAAACAAGGACAGCACCACTGGAATGGAGCAGCTGAGGGCACTGCTGGATGCCAGGGGCCACCTGTGCGGTCTGCCTTGGTGCTGCCATACTCACAAGGGAGGAGGTTGGATTCCTAGAGGAAGTTATTGAACCCGGGGGGGGGGTCCCCAAAGGCCCTACACTCACGCTGTCCAGGGCATGCTCTACCCACTGTCCCTTATCCCCTTCATCCACTGTCCTTACTCCTTCCTCCCTGCCCGCGCAGGTTCCACTGCTCCTGGTGTTGGCACACCTGGCAGTCGCCCACGTGGTCATCCTTTTCCACTTCTACCTGGATCGTGCCCAACGGGCTGGCCCGGTGCATGCGCGTGTTCAAGCAGCTGTGCTACGAAGTGCGGCACGCGACTGGACGAGTCCAGCATGCTGGAGGAGAACATCGAGAGCCTGGTGGACAACCTCATCACCAGCCTGCGCGAGCAGTGCTACGGGGAGCCGCGGTGGCCACTACCGTATCCACGTGGCCAGCCAAGACACGCGGCGGCACCGCGGGCGAAGTTCTGCGAGGCGTGTCAGGAGGGCATCGTGCACTGGAAGCCCAGCGAGAAGCTGCTGGAGGAGGAGGCGACCACCTACACCTTCACCCGGCCCCCAGCCCCACCAAGCCGCAGGCCGAGGCGGGTTCTGGCTGCAACTTCTGCACCATCCCCTGGTGCTTGTTTTGGGCCACGGTGCTGTTGTTGATCATCTACCTGCAGTTCTCTTTCCGCAGTTCCGTCTAAGGCCCCTTGGTGGGCCTAGGGGGACTCTCTGTCTCGGGGTACCGGGCCTGTGAGGGCCACTCCAGCTGGTGGGAAGGGGCAAAGAGACCGGCTGCGAGAGGGGACAGCTTCTAGCACTGGTCCCTCTACTGACTCATGGGGGGCCTTGGAAAAACCCTGTTGTTCTATCTGTGAAATGTAGGGATGCATGTGGTGGGAATCGTTGATTTTCCAAATGGAAATCCCCAGGCCCAAAGTTCTGCCTGGCTGCTTCAGGGACTTTTTGGGTTTGGAGGGTCGACTAAGCGGGTTTCTCAGCTTCCTCATCCGGGCTCAATTGCCCGGCTCCAACCTCCCCTCCCTCCCTGCTTTAATCAGAACAGTTCCGTCCTAGATGGAGTTCCACATAGTAAAAGAGTTTTGTAGGACAAAAAGAAAACGGGAAGAAAACAATTCTTCTTTTTAAAAAAGTTAAAAAAGTCAGGACTGGGGATTCGCAAGGCATTTCCACAGCAATAACCTGGTCCTTGCTCTCTTTACTCCCTACCTCACACCCTCTTCAGCTTCCACATCCCCGGCTACAGCCTTTAAATTACCTTCTGCCTGGTGGTGGGTCTCATCACAGCTGGGGCACCATAGAGAGATTCTTTCATTTATTTATTCATTTTTATTTTATGTATTTTTTATACCACCATGAAATGGTGTAATAAAAGATAACAAAGCTGTTCATGATTGGGTTTCAGTCATACAGTGTTCCAGCACCCATCCCTCTACCAGTGCCCATTTCCCACTGCCAATGTCGCCTGATTCCCTCCCCCTCCCCCAGCCTGTCTCTATAGCAGCCACTTTTCTTCTTTGTAGAGATTCTTTTGGCTCCCACAGCGCCCACTTGCTACTGATCACAAAGGGTCTTTATTTCTGTTCTCCAGATGATCAACTTCTAGCTGCTCTTCACTCAAGGTGGATTCTGGATCTGCTTGGATCCAAGAGGGGTGGCTGAGAGGGAAACTGAGCTAGGCGTCTCTAATGATGAACTGGTAGAGAATTTGAACTGGGGAAGGGTTAGAAGGTAGTAGACTTATAAGGAAGCACAAAATCTTGGAACTAAATAAAGTGATATTCTTTTAGATAGACTCTTCAGAGTTCTAGTGACACAATCTGCCTGATTTTTAGTCTTCTTGGTGACTGGAACACAGGAGTGGAGACAGTCTCTTAGGGTCTTAGTCCGAACCTTTCCCACATTGACCTTAGTGACTATCTCAACAAAGATCTACTGTCCACTCAGAACTACTGGAACTGTGAGAAAGAAAGCGAACTTTAAGGATATGAAGTAATTTGCCCAAATAAATGGGAGAAGTGCATAGATGTGTGGGAGAATCCTACATTGCTTTAAAACAGGATGCCATGTGACTTGATGTGGGAGAGGAAGTGTGGGTAAGGAGTGGGTGTGCGTGGAAGCAGAAAGGAGGTGGGAAGCCTCTCTAGGGTCCCACTCACCACACCTCTGTCAGTAACTTGACTTCCTTCTTCCTTTATTGCTCCCCTTTTATAGGTAGAGAGTCACCATCTATGATGGAGGGAGGCGATTCACTTACAGATGGGATACTTTACTTTGGGGTTGGGGGCCACACCTGCTGTTTTCAGGGCTTGCTCCTGGCTCTGTGCTCAGGGATAACTTCTAATAGGGTTTGGAGATCATTCCTGGTGGGGATAAGAGACCATATGGGGTGCCAGTAATCAAATCTGGGTTGGCGAGTGCCAGGCGAGTGCCTACCCACTGTACTCCAGCCTCAGATGGTATACATTAATAAAGATGGGATATCATCAATCAGACTTAGTAGTCATTGATATGTGATTCAGATTTACCATGCTACTCTTGATCTCCAATGGGTTATCATCAATTCACCCCTTTATTTCTGGGGTGCCTATAGAGTATTCTTTGGTCTTCCATTATTCTCAAGGTTTGGGCTAGTAATGTTCATTAACAGGGTTATAGGTTAGTCATCTGAGGGACTCAACTTTAGGCTAGTTTTATGCTTGCCCTTGATCCAATCCTAGTCATGGGATTGTAACTTCTTTGCTTTATTCACGCAGTATTTACAGTTTTATCCGGACCATACATCCCGAGTACCTTTTAACAGGTGAGCACTGTTTTAGGTGCTGGGATCTTGGGGCCACTGAAGAGAAGTCTTGTCTCAGAGATTTCTCCTTCTGCAGAAGTCCTCAGCCCTAGTGGCACTTTAGAAATCCCGGTGGAGAGTTTTTGAAAAAAATTATTTAAGTTGCTAGAAAGATAATACAGTGAATAAGATGCTTGCCTTGCTCTTGGACAATGTGAGTTCAAACCCCAGCACCCCTTAAGGTTTCCTGAGACTGCCAGATGTTATCGCTGAGCTGAGAGCCAAGAACAAACCCTGAGTACTGCTGGCTATAACCTTAAAGCAAAAAAAAAGTGTTTTTCTTTATTCATGAAGAATGTTATTTCTCTTTATTCATTAAGACTATTAATAAATTATTCTTTATTTATTAACTGATTATTTTCGGGGCCACATCCAGCAGTGCTTAAGGCTTACTTCTGACTCTTTGTTTAGGAATCACTCCTGGGGATTTTATGTGATGCAGGGGACAGAACCCAAGTTGGGTGTGGCCAAGGCAAATCCCTTACCTGCTATATTATCTCTCTGGACCTGAGTCTCCATTATTGGTCCCTGCCCCCTTGTATGGTTACACATCAACAGTTGCTATATGGTAGCTCCCTCTTTATTCACAGGACTATAGGTGAGACCCCTAAGGGATACCTGAAATCACAGATAATACAAAACTCTAGATGTAATATATATTTTTTCCTACACATGCATACCTGTGATAAAGTTTAGTTTATAATTGGGCACTGTAAGAGATTAATAACTAAGAATAGGAAAAATAGAGCAATACACTATTATAAAAATTATGTAAATGTGGTCTTTATTGTTATAGCTGTCTTATTGTATATAACTTTTTAGGCCATGGATAATTAAAAACATGAATAAGACTAATTTCTTGTCTATGGCCATGCTCCTTGCTGGACTGTAGGCTCCAAGAAGTACAGACACCACACACTTTACTTAGTGCTACTGAGTACACACAAGTGATCAGTAAATATTTATCAAATGAACAAAGGAATCAGGGAACTTTCATCCACAGTGCCCTCTGTTTCCTCCACCTGAGATCTAAGTTAGGGGACACAGAGACCGGCTTTGCGGGCAGCCCCAAGATGTGATAGATTGTTGTCAATATATCTTCTGAGTTCTTGGTTTAAGGCAAGAAATTGGAAACTGTGGGCACATCAAAGGGTATTGGTTCAAGGGAAAATAAAAACTCTGGTATATTTTACTCTCTAGAATGTGTTTTTTTTTTTGAGATGAGCATTTGTGAGATTGCTACAGAGCTTTGTGTTTCAGAGTTCCTATAGATTTTAGTAACACACATTTGATAAAAAAATAAGGAATTTTCATGAGGAATAAAAGACTTGAAGCATTTTACTGTGCTGTTTTGTTGAAATGGATCCCCCATCCCCCCGGCTTCTCCGTCCATTGCTATATAACTCCCCTTCCAACTCTAAGGCTTTGTGCTTCTCAAAGTCTATTCTGGAAATGAGTATTTGCAGAAGTCACAGAGGAACTATTCTGGAGGAACTATCAGAGACTCAGTCACTTCACTGTTCAGACAACAAGGTAGATGAGAGCACGAAAGTGACTTATAGCCACCAGGTTACATTATTAGGGAGAAACTGAATAAGGGGCCTAATTCACACTATTTTATTCCAGAAATTCCTTAAAGCATTAGTAGGAAGACACTGGCAATCTATGGACTCCCTTTCTCTTTTAGCCCCATATAGTTGCTATGCTGTAGAATTTTAGTCTTAGTGGTTTGGCTCTCGTCTTGTCTAAGACTGCTCTGGATGTTCGTCCTTTGCTCATATTGCCAAATGCCACATGATGAACTTGTTAGCTGTACCCAAGGTGTCATAAATAAATGTTTTAGGACTTTTCAGAATTCTGGACTTCTCCACAGAGCTGCTGTTTGAACCAGAAGGAGGGCTCTAGGCACTGCATTGCAGTTCCAGAGGGGGAAATTCTCAGTGTAGCTGTCAGCAAAAAGTGCTGCTTTGATCACCAAACTCACTGGGCAGAAGACCAACCCAGCGTGGGTCAGGCTGTGTTTCAAGAGCTCTAAGAGCCAATCAAATTGCCCACTAAGAACATTTTCCAGGGGACTAAGTCCACATATTATCAAAGCTATAAAATAGAAGAGATCTAGATCCCTTATTTCACCGATAAAATTGAAATAATAAAAAATTTATTATTCTTATAATAAAATTGATAAGAAGAACAGAATTGTATGTTCAAATTAATTACAGCTCTTGAGATCTGGGGGTTAGTGCTAACGAACTACTTGAGTCATGGCACTGCTACTTACTGTTTGGCCTTTAGCAAATGATTAAAGGTTTTAACGTCCTATTTCCCTCCTCATCACAATGGGAATAATTCTGTCTCTGGTTTGAATATCTTTTGTCTGTCTTTTTTTTCTGTCTCTGGTTTGTTCATCTTTTTCTTTGTTCCCATTTAGTGAATATCCCCCTGCCCAGTTTTAAAGGGTCCTTTCTTCTATATTGGTCAACATTAAAAATATGTATTTTTTATTAAGATTCTCTGATTTACAATACTGTTAATAATGGTTTCTCATGAACATAGTTCCAATACCACACCAATCACCAATGTACCCACTTTTCTCTCCTAAGAACCCCAAACTCCCACCCCACACTCCCCAATTCAATTGTGTGGATCAGATCATGTGGATCAGATCACCCATTATGATACCTTTGGAACTTTGTTGATACCTTTGTGTTTATTTAAGTTAAAGTAATATTTTAGTGAATTTTAGCTCTGTTGATAAATTCACTTCTATCACTTGGGATACTCTCCATAGTAGGTAAGCTCTCAGTTCATGCATTTACTGATGAACTGTGCAGCCGCCTTGCAGCTGCACGCAATGGGGAAAATCAGTAACAGCTCTGTCCCATGTATCTGTGCTTCTGGTTCACAGCCAACAGTCAGGAGCAGTTCGTGGGCGGGTCCACCAGGTCTCCCAGATGGGACAGAGGTTGGGGAAAGGGACACCAGCTCCATCTCCATGGAAGCCCAGTGACTTTAGCCACCGAGACCAGAATACCTTGGCCTGAAATAGGCTTCTCTCTAGGGTTCGGCTCTGATGATCTGGGCTTGAGATGGGCTTTTCTCTTGGGTGGAGCTCTGACAAGCTGTGGAGTTCAGACGTGGAAAATGGCTGCCATCATGGTGCAGGGGTTTCTCTGGCTTCTTCCTAGGCTCTATTGGGATGGTGGGCCAGAGCTTGAACCCACTCTCCCTCCCAGGCACCTCATGACCAGCCAAGCACAGGGAGAGTTGGTAGCAGCCCTTCCCTGTGTATCTGTGTTTCGGGTTCATGGCCAATAACCTGGGAGCAGTTCATGGTAGGTTCACTGGGACAGAGGTTGGGGAAGAAAGGGACCCCAGCTCCATCTCCAGAGAAGCCCGGTGACTTTACCAAAGTGGTGGTATCTTTTTTAAAAAAAAACTTAATTGAAGTAACAATGTTTTACAACCTTATGTTTCAAGTATGCATTACTGAAAAAGCAACATGTATATATACTAAATTAAGTTCTCCACTAAAGTATCTATTTTAAAAAATTTTGTTTTGTTTTGTTAGAAATTGAGAAATGAAGGGAAGGAAGGAGTTTGACTGGGACAGTCTATGCCCAGTATACAGTTACTTTGTTAAAGAAAGCACTATTTTTTAACAACTTGACTATGTAAATATGTACATCTGAAACAAAGTGGCACAATAATATAGTTTATACATTTGAGAAACTTTTGTTTTGAATCTGCATTCAGCAGTGTTCAGGACTTACTTCTAGCTATTATATGACCAAGGATCACTCCTGGCAGGGCTCTGGAGACCATATGGGATCATGGAAATTGATTTTGGCTGACTAAATACAAGCAAAGTGCATTACCTGCTGTACTAGCTCTTCAGCCTTGGAAACGTTTTTTTATGAGTATATAGACTGGTAAAGACATTTTTCCCACCCAAAGATTTTAATTTAGATTTTTAAAATTTTGTTAACATTTTAAAATCATTTAAATGATTAAAATCACTGAAATAATTTTATTTTATTATTATTTTTTTTTGCTTTTTGGGTCACACCCGGCGATGTTCAGGGGTTACTTCTGGCTCTGCACTCAGGAATTACTCCTGGCGGTGCTCAGGGGACCATATGGGATGCCAGGGATTGAACCCGGCCGGCATGGACCGCCGGCAGCGAGCAAGGCAAACGCCCTACCTACTGGGCTATCACCTCGTCCCTAATTTTAATTTTTAAATCATTTTATTGCGCTACCAGGATTTACAATACTATTAATCATACTTTTCTTGCATACATATTTCCAATACCACACTTACCACCAGAGAACCATTTTCCTCCACCAGTGTCCCAGGGACCCCTTCCAGCCACCACCCTCTCTTCTTCACCATGTTGATAAATTAAAAAAAAATTCTTTTGGTACCAAATCACTGTGAGATATGCAGTTACAAGGTTGTTCATGATAGGGTTTCAGTTATATAATGTTCCAACACTCATCCTTTCACCAGCATACATTTCCTATCATCAATGTCCCCAGTTTCCCTCCCTGCCTCCCTAGTTGGTAAATTCTTTAAGGAAAAAGAAAAACAAAGTGAAGAGCAAGGTTTACCTTCACCGCCCAAAGCTTATAGTTGACTCAGTTAAGTAGAGAGAGGCCTTCCCCCCCTTCTTCTCATACTTATTTGGAAGCAATGAATGACTTCATTTTTCCAGTGGTATGGAAGCCACTCTTGTTTCTTCAAAGATAGCCATTTAAAAAAAAGTCTCCCCAAATAGAAAACACCAGTGATTTCTGGGGCCCATTCCCACTGGCTGAAATACCCAGAAGGAATATAGTTATTTTCCAAGTCCCATTTGGTTCTCTGCAGGACTCCTAGCTAAGGAATTTCCTTTTGAATTGTCTTTGGCATTGTGCGGGTACTGGCATATGCTCTAGGGAAATGAAATCTTTTGCATGACTGGTTCATGACTGCTTCTGTGAGGGTAATGACTGCTGGTCACAATATAAAAACTGTCTGTTTTCTGGGGCACTTAGAGGGGGCCATCTAGTTGCTCCCTTAGGATTTCTGTCTGCTGAGGTCAGTTTGGAATGTGACTCTTTTATCTCAACTGCTATAACATCTTTTATTCTGGAAGAAAAGTTTGATTGGTCTTACACAGACTAGATTTCCTTCTGAAGGTGTTCACACAAGCGATATAAAATAAATTATTGTGTCTCTGTTATGGCGGCAGATTTGAGGGGTGGAAAATTGAAGAAAGTAGTGGAGGAAAGGTGACAATGATGGTGGGATTGGTGTTGGAATATTGAATGCCTACAACAAATCATCATGAACAAGTTTGTAAACCAGAGTGTTTATATAAATGTGGGGAAATTTTACATAAGTAGGCCTTACCTACTTTATGTAAACTCCAAAATATATTAGTATGATTTCTTTAAAAGTTTTATCAATTAAAGGCATGATTATTACCCTAATGAGACACAGATATAAAATAAAATTTATAGATTCCAGAGTTAAAAACTTACATATGTAAATGAGAAACATTTTATTATGCTGTATTGAAGGGATTTATTTTCTTTGTTTACATAGGTTAAAACCATATAGCAATCATAACTGGCTCTGACTGATTTATTTATTTTCTGAACATTCTACTTGTTATTTCTTAAAGATTTGTTGGAACAAGTGATAGAAAGCAAATTTATTAAGGAGGCAGGTTGGGGATGGGAGGGAAATTGAGGACATTGGTGGAGAGAAGGTCACACTGGTGGGGCTGGAACACTAAGTGCTGAAACAGCTATACAAAGAACAACTTTGTAAACCTGGTGTTTTTAATGAAAATAAAATGTGAAGGAATTCACAACTTAAAAGACAATGAGCTTGAAAGGAATTGCTTCATACAAGGACTAAGGTGATTGTTATGGAAATTCAGTCTGTCTTTTAACCCTTCACTTCTGAAATAAACCCAATAATTCTTAATCCCCATCTTCTCAGGGTAATACTAAGTAATGCCTATTAAATTTAAAAATAATATTAAAATGTTTTATTTTAGTCATCATGATTTACAATGCTGACAATATAGGAACCATGCATACATTCCAAGGGTCACAGTCATATTTTGAGGGCATAATCGGGTAGTCCCCATTTTCAACACTTGTTTGTCCAACAGATGATTATTGAGCACACATCATGTGCTGGGCTTTGTACTAGGATACAGTAGAGAGGAAAGTGTTTAAAGAGCTGAATTTTGGATGGTAGAGGAATTAGACAATAAACTAAGTTAAAAAAGGGCGCATATTAATGTTAAATAATCAGTAGGAGAATAAAGAAGGAAGGAAGATGGGAAGGGCAGCATGCAAAGTTATTACAATCTACAGGTTTAGATTAGTATAATGGGTATATATGCTTTACTAAGAAAGTGACATTGAAAAGTAATGACGTTGCAGAGTAAAGGAAATAGCAAAGGCCCTGAGGGAGCCTGGAATGTTCAGCACTGAGGATGCCAATGAAACTGGTCTGGTGTAGGCTTTGTATTCATAATCAAGACATAACCGGATCAGAGTGACATTGGGGCCACAGCATGTAAGTCATAAGCCATTGTCAGCATACTGGTCTCTTTTTTATTTATATTTTGAGTCACACTCAGTGGTGCTCAGGGATTACTCCTGGCTCTATGGTCAGGGATCTCTCCTGGTGAGCCCAGGAGACCATATGAGGTGATGGGAATGGAACTGGGGGCTGGGAATGGAACCTGGGTTAGCCACACTCAAGAAAAGTGCCTTACCTCCTGTACTAACTCTCCAGTCTTCAGACATTGGTTTTTAGTCTTAATGAGATAAGAATCCATCCACTGGAGCAATGTCATTTAAAGTCTGTCACTTTGCAGAGAATGGAACTGTGTGCTAATAATTGTCGAAAGTGCTGACACCAACCTAGAACTGAGCATTAAATACAGGCAAAAGATACACATGGCAATCTCTTAATGTATGTATTGTAATCCACAATGTGGAAGGGAAGGAGAAGAGAAGGAGAGAAAGAGAAAGAAATTAAGAACCTGCCACAGAGGCAGACTAGGGAGGGGGAGGGAATCGGGGACATTGGTGGTGGGAAATGGGCACGGTGGATGGATGGGTGCTAGAACACTGTATAAACGAAACCCAAACATTAACATCTTATGAACATCTTTGTAATTGTATATCTCTCGGTGGTATAATAAAATATTAAAAAAAATAAAGTCTGTCACTTTGTTTGAGACTGGACCATAGACAGATCAGAATGAAAGAGGGGAGATTAGCAAGTGGTTTCTACTATAATCTAAGAAAGAAGTAGTTAGTGGCCTATTCCAGTGCAATGATTTGGATTGAATATTAAAGGATTTGATTATGACTCAATATCTGTTTTGACAAAAATAGGAATATGAGGGATCCCTAAGATTTATGACTTGGGCAACTGGAAGAATGGTGGTACCACTTTTTGAGATGAGAAAGTCTGTGTGAGGGACATATTTGAGGGCAATATCAGGAGCTTGGTTTTGGACATGTACATTTTGAGGTGAATTTTAAGCATTTTATTTGTTATTCTATGTGACTAATACCAAGGAAGTTGTTGAATATTCACACCTATGGTTTAGAGCAGAGGGCCAAACTAAAGATAAAGTTGGAGTTATCAGCATTAGATGGCATTACATATCTTGAGAGTATATGAGGTTATTCAGGGAGTGAGAGTTGACAGAAACGAGGCTCAAAAACTAAGTCAGGAATGCTCTCCACTTAAGAGATTCTGGAAAAAAGGTGAAAAGAATGGGTGGGTTGTGGAAACTAAGGCATAGATAATATAGCTATTTGAGGTTTCAGCTCTAGCAGAGAGGACAGGACATTGGCTCAACAATAAAATCACACATCTTGCATACATTAGACCTGATTTCTATCCCTGAAAGTATTTTAAAAAGTTTATAAAATCATCAGGTATCAGAGCTTTGACTACAACCCAGATTTTCTTCTCTGGCACCAACTTACTCCCTTGGTTGGAACCCTATTCAAGTCCCCTGCAAAGGATGTGTTGTTTCATCAAGTCTGAACAGGCTGTGGATTTTTGTCTCCATTTAAATAGTGTGTTTGAAGTATTTCATAATTTTAAAATGCACTAAAGCAAAAAAGACAATGTGAGGCCTAGACTGCCAACAACTATTTGGGCATTAAACATGCGCACTCAAACCAAAGGGAAATACTGTTGGAGTTATTTAAAGGGAGGTTCTGTTGTCTTGGATTCTGTTGGCAGGCCTGGGCCATGTGTGAGTGTTTAATGGGCGTGGATTAAATAGTTCAGACAGTCCTAGGAGATGGGCAGAGATGTAGTAATAGTACAGGATAAACAACTCTAGGAACACAAGAATCCTCTTTTTCAAAATAGGGCAGAATCTCCTGAAATTTTGTGTGTGGTCTGGGTACATACTATAGTTTCAAGTAGCATTGATACTGGCCTATTGGTATGGATTGGGATCATAACCAGTTGTTTCTATCAGCTATATGACATGAGATAAACTCAAGTGCAGAACAGAGTTTTTCTACTGTTCTGAAGAACTAATATTCTTTAGGAGTTATTGTCCTGGCAGAATAGTCTGAAAACATGCCTCTAAAAGTGGACACACATTAATGCCTTCTGGAGAATATGTATATTCAGGTTATACACAGAGAAGTCAAGTAGATGAAGGTTTCAACTTAGGCTTCATGGAGCCTCTGACTCAATTCTGGGATCCATTCCAGAACCAGATTAGTCGCCAACACTGCCTCATCGCACTCTATAGTTTTCTTCCCCTATTTTTTGCCTCCCTTTCCTTTATTTTTGTTTTGGTGATACTCAGGGGTTACTCCTGGCTCTTCACTCAGGTATTAGTCCAGGTGGTATTCAGAGGACCATATGGGATGCCGAGGATTGAATCGGGTTAGACGGAGACCCCTACCTGCTGTTCTGTCTCTCCAGCCTCAGTGTTTTTTGGTCTTTTTGTTCCCCTTCAGGGGCACTCTCAGCAGTACTCGCAGACATGGGGCAGAGCTGCTACTGGCTCTCCCTGTGACCAGCCGCTCACGAGGCGCCCGGGAGGGATGGTGGGTTCTAGCTCTGGCCCACCACCTCAGCAGAGCCTCGCAACAAGCCAGACGACCCTCAACTCCATGAGGGCCTCCATTTTCCACATCCGACTTCTCTCCTCGTCAGAACTCCACCCAGCAGACCAGCCTATCACAGCCCGGCTCGCACAGCCGCAAGAGGCCGCGTTGTTCATCAATAAATGCTGGACTTAGAGATGCCTACAAGAGTATGCTACCTGCATGGCAGAGCCTGGCAAGCTACCTGTGTTGTATTTGATATGCCAAATACCAGTAACAATTATAGACCTCATTCCCGCTGATGGAATGGATTGGGCGTTATGTTCCTGGAGCAAGCAGATGCCCTTGGGCTCTACTAGCATGAGACAGGACATATGGAGATGTTACTAGGGCCCGCTCAAGCAAATCGATGATAAACGGGAAGACAGTGATAAAGTGATACTCAGGGGTTACTCTGGCTCTGCACTCAGGTATTAGTCCAGGTGGTATTCAGAGGACCATATGGGATGCCGAGGATCGAATCGGGCTAGACCAAGACCCCTACCTGCTGTTCTGTCTCTCCAGCCTCAGTGTTTTTTGGTCTTTCTGTTCCCCTTCAGGGGCACTCTCAGTAGTACTCGGTGGTTATTCCTGACTCTGCACTCAGAGATTACTCCTGGCAGTGTTCAGGGGACAACATGGGATGCTGGGGATTGAACTTAGGTGGGCTTCATGCAAGGCAAGCATCCTCCATGCTGTATTAAAGTTTCAGCTCCATTGTTTCCCTTTTTTAAGGGCTTGTTGGTAATGGTGATTTTTTAGATTTCTGAAATTAGAGAACATGATTAATTCATGGAAGCAGGAAAGTATTTGTATCCATATGCTAATACAGAGCAGGCATCAGATTTTCCAAACCAAACACTGAACGCATGATTTGGATAAAACTACTCTCTTTGTATTCAAGGTGTGGGTAACCTTCAACATGTAAAATTTAGGTACTGAAACATCAGCATCCTGGGATATTTTGATAACTTGCCGGAACAATAAGTATGGCATTAATTAGAACTAGCTAAAAAAACTTATGACACTGTTTAAACAGTAGAGTCTTTCCATCATAGTTTTTGTCTCTCTTCATAACTGTATAGTGATCCCAATTGAATACAGTGACATATTGGTGGATGAATTAACTCACAAGAATCAGGATCAGGAACACATGGAAAATATACAAGCCAAATGGGGTTCACTTGTTTTGAGTCAATGCAGATGTTTATTGAAACAAAATCACCCAGAAGAATAACAATACGTATTGCTAATAAAATCAGGCATTATATTTATTACTAGTAATAACATTCTTGGTATGAAATAATAGATTTTATCTATCTATCTATCTATTTCTGTCTGTCTGTCTGTCTGTCTGTCTGCCTGTCTGTCTGTCTGCCTGTCTGTCTGTCTGTCTGCCTGCCTGCCTGCCTGCCTGCCTGCCTGCCTGTCTGCTCTATCTATCTATCTATCTATCTTTGGATTGGGGGCCATACCTGGCAGTGCTGAGGGCTTTACCAGGCCATGAGCTCAGGGATCTCTCCTAATGGGGCTTCCTAGAATCTGACCCAGCTTGGGTCAGATGTGTGCAAGGCAAGCACTCTACCCAGAATTGTACTATCACTCTGGACCAGAATCAAAGATTTTAGATAAGCAAATTATGTTGTAGGGTGGTAGATTTTGGTTGTATTCAAGAAAAACATTTCTCAGAGGTGACACATTCTAAACTTGAAATGGATTACATTTGGAGGTAGTGAGTTTCCCATCTCTGAGTGTGTTTAAGAATGAGGTCATAGAGTTAGACAAGACAAGTCCTGATGGACATCCCCAAGCCCTCTGCTTCTCTGACTCCCTGTGAGACTTAGGTTTCTTGGTCTATAGCAGCAGTACAGGATCTACCTAGCAAGTGCTGGTAGATGTAGAAAAGGAGAAACTCTAGGATCATCTAACAGTCCTCCAGAATAAGGGTGAAGTTGAAATTGGAGGGGTAAACAGGATTGACTGGGTGCAGCCAGAAATCATTATTTGTACATGTACCCTGAGACTGTTCCAAGTCCTGGAAATGTCTTGCTTCAGGAATAAAGCTCTCTTAGATGTTGGTTCTGATTTCAGAAGTGGTCGGCAGGACATGTTGTCTTGTGAGAGAATCTAGTACAATGGAAAGAAAGTCTAAGGGAACATTTATTCTTTGATTCTCCTTTCTTGTAGGAGGCCCTCCCTCTGCTTTATTTAGGGGAAAAGCCATCCTTCCTTAAGGCTCAGATCCAACACCATCTCCTCTGGGAGGCTTTGCTCGTGTCCCTTCTCCAATGCCTCCTTATCAGAATGGCCTTATCTGGGTAGGTGGAGGGCTTTGTGTGTGCATAGCGGTGCCACCATACAGCACTTGGTAACATTCATTTTGTTACATGGCAGTTTCTTGTGAATGTGTCAGTTCCTCCTCTAGGAGCTCCTAGAAGTTATGATTCACATTTTCCTCATTCCAGTAGTTTCCAGTAGTAGTTAGCACAGCCTGGCATGTAGGAGTCCTCAGGAAATGTCAAGAAATGGGAAAGTGTTTTAGGATGCCTTCATTCTAAGGCTTCAGGCTGAAATTCTCTTCTGGTTTGGAAGTAGAATCAAATGTTTGGCTTGGCAAACGTCTCATAACATAGGAGGTCATTGCCATCATCCCATTATAGCTGAGCAGGAGGACATAGAGGTAAAGTTTTGTTCCTAGAACCAGAAGCGGGCTCTGCGTCGCTGTCCGTTGGCATTCAGAGGGAAGAACACCTGGAAGATATCTTCTCAGTATCTTTCAATAAGGGACTTGGTTGAAAGATTCCAGCAACTTCTATGCAGACCGATAATAACACATTGCTATGAAGACAAATTTTGATAGAAAACAAAACAAGGAATTGTACATTCCCCAGAGGGCATGAATCTCAGATATCTGCAGGGGATGAAGTCTCTAGAAGCTTCTTGAATGAGGAGATGGAATGAATCTCTGTAGAAAGCACTTACAAAACTTTGCAGGGTTTAAGGGTACAGGGTAGGAGAAAGGAAGGAGGAATCAGGAGGAGGCTGCTTGGGGTTAACTGTCTGGGGTCCCTGAATCTAGCCTATGAGAGCAACTATGTTTAGGCCAGGTTTCAGGACAGGAAGGACGCTAGGGCCTGGATCAAATGCTCTGCTTAGGAGTATGGAATGACCCCTTGGCTAGCATTTGGCATGGACCATGCTCTTGAATCTCAGCGGAGGCAGATGGGGGTGTGGCTTCAGTAGTTGCATTTTGTCTTCATCAAAGCTCTATTGAGTCTAAGGTACATTCTGTCTCTTGCTTACTTGAGCTTGAATTTATCAGGAAAAATTGACTTCATTGGATCCTAGTTTGCCATAGTTTGTATAGTCCTTTGAAAGGAGGTAAAGTACATGAATAGAGTCACGCAGGGTGTGGACGGCTTCCCACCTGCCATTCCTAACTCCCTTCACTGCTGCTTTTGGGCATTCTCACAATTTGGTATCAAGCGCAAGTTCATTAGTGCTTAGATATGGAACATGCCATACACCAAGCACTTAAGTATCTTTGGCTTTTTATGGAGATTGGAAAGTGCATGGTAGTAATAAAGCTTAGAGCCCTGGGGGACAGATGACAGGGATGTTCAAGGTTGAGAAAAAGGGTACACTTCTGACAGGCCCCAAGGCACAGCCAGGATTTGTAAGAGAACCTCGCCTGCCCTCTAAACACATGCTCTTGTGCTCAACCATATTCTGAGCCTGTCAGTTTGTGCCTGTATGGTGCAAAATGCTAACAACATATTCATCAGTTTGATCCTCATCAGACTACTATGAGGTAGTTCAGGCATGCTGCTGCCGCAACTCAGATGAAGAAACTGAGGTTCAAAGAGGCGAATTATCTGCCAGTGTTGCAAAGTTTGTAAGTGACAGTGTCTGGACTTAGCCTGTGCACTCATTCAATTGTGATGAGCCACTTCTTGAAATAGACTGAAAAGACATGGGGGGGGGGGGGGCCTAGACACCCCCACCCTGTTGACTGGATAAGGATGGGATGAATGAGGACGTTGAAGGGGCATCTTGCAGCAGATAATTACATTCTACTACTGACCTCTAAGGCCAGCTGGACAGGGGGTGAGAAACAGTTCAGGTGTTCATCTTGGTGATGCTCTGGATCCAGTCCTTGTTGTGATAGACATTGGAATACACTCCATAGCGGTCCTTCTTTCCACAGTCCACGCCCCAGGATACCGTGCCCACTAGATACCACCAGCCGTTCTCTTTATCCAGGGTTACCATAGGACCCCCGGAGTCACCTGCACAGGCATCTTTCCCCCTAGAGAACAAAGAAATGAAGTTGAAGAGTTCCTTCCCCAGTTCCTTTCCTCTCCTTACCTAATGTGTTGTTTGCTCATTGGACACCAGAGGGCGTTTAAGACCGTTGGTGCAAAGGGGCAGTGAGTGGAGCTAGGTTGGCTTCGCCAAACTCAGCAATCTCAGAGGGGCTGTCCTTTCACAGAGGGGTTCACAGTCGGGAAAAAAAAATCAGTCTTGGAGAATGAAATAATGGAATTCCTTAGTATTTCTTTCTGACACAGTTTATCCGCTGGGATCTTTCGTCTCATGACTATCCTTTCCTTTCTCTATCTCTTCAACCCTAACCAAGATTCTTGGATCTCCCTCAGAGGTTCAGAAGCACTTTTCCCAGGCAGAATCATATTTCATGCCAGCTTCCCTTTTTTGGGTTTCCTTCCTCCTTCCTTCCTTCCTTCCTTCCTTCCTTCCTTCCTTCCTTCCTTCCTTCCTTCCTTCCTTCCTTCCTTCCTTCCTTCCTTCCTTCCTTCCTTCCTTCCTTCCTTCCTTCCTTCCTTCCTTCCTTCCTTCCTTCCTTCCTTCCTTCCTTCCTTCCTTCCTTCCTTCCTTCCTTCCTTCCTTCCTTCCTTCCTTCCTTCCTTCCTTCCTTCCTTCCTTCCTTCCTTCCTTCCATTTATTGCCACATCCAGAAGTGTTCATGGCTTCCTTCTGGCTCTGCACTTAGGGATAACTTCCTGGTAGGGCTCGGGTGATATATGGGCTTAGGGGATGGAATTGCAAGGTAAGTGACCTACTTTCTGTCCTATCTCTCTAGCCCCCTCATATGAACCTTTTGACTTACCTTCTTTCTCTCCAGCACAGATCATGTCATTGGTCACTTTCTTCTTCAGTGGGACGTAGGACTTCTGGCAGGTGTGATGACCAACTATTGGGATTTCAATCTGGAACATAAGGCCATTCTTGGTCAGCCATGCTGGCTGAGGTGTCCCTGGTCTTTGATCAGGTTCTTCTCTACTGGATTAGTTTGCTCTTAAAAGCCTGGGGCCCTGCCCTCTGGCACATATTTAAAAAAGAATCAACACTGTGGGTTGTGGCTGGAGAGACAATTCAGCAGGTAGGAATTTGCCTTGGATGTAGCCACCCTGGGTTCAATTCCCACCATACCATATGGTCCCCTGAGTCCTGGTAGTACTGCTCTGAGTGCAGAGCCAGGAGTAACTCATGAACATTACTGACTATGGCTCCAAGATCAAATAAAATAAAATGAATACTGGGCCCTGAGGGATAGTCTAGGAGGTAAGGCACTAGCTTTGCATGTAATCATGCCTGTTGAGATCTTGGCTTGAGTTTTTGGCACCACATATTATGCCCTGAGTATCACCAAGAGCCATTATTGAATACAAAGCCCTGAGTACTGCCAGGTATAGCCCAATACCCCCACTGTAAAATAAACAAAAGATTAAAAATAAGCACTGAGTCAAGAGCCATAAGGCATAGAACAAATAGATTAAGAATTAAATTTTTTTCTTTTTGCTTTTTGGGTCACACCCAGCAAGATTCAGAGGTTACTCCTAGCTCTGCACTCAGGAATTACTCCTGCCTGGGCTCAGATGACCATATGGGATGCTGAGGATTGAACCCAGGTTGGCTGCATGTAAGGCAAACGCCCCACCTACTGTCCCAACACTCCAGCACTAGACCAAGCGTTTTGGAATTCAAAGTCCTAGTGAAATTTGGAGGTGAGTCTTTCTCCTGGAACCCAGGGGAACTTCTTACCTGTATTCCTCTACTGAACTTCCTACTTCTTGAGGGGCAACATGGAACGGGATAGTGCAACATATGGCATGATCCATTGAACTTACCTCCATCAGGGTCTCTGGGAATCTTTGTAAGAACTGCTTCCCCCCAACCACTGACAATAACTCTGGCCCCTGGAAGAGAGATGACAACAAACAGTGAGAGCAGAGACTGTGGGGTAGTGGGGCGAGGAGTCTCAGAGGGTTGTATCCTGTAGTTTCATCAGTCTTCCCCTTTGGAAGATGTGCTGAATTTGGCTTGACAGGGAAAGGTATCGTGGTACAAAGATAGACTGTGGTTGGAAGTTTCCTGCACCAGCATCTTGTCTCTGAGATATGAACCGGCTTATTTGTTCCATGGTCTCTACCTTCCAGGTCCCAACAAGCATGGAACCAAGGCCCCATGAGGGCTGTGGCCTTATCTCCCTTGTTCATTGCTGAATCCCATGCTAGCAACACTTAAGGGGCAGTCAATAATTGTGAATAAATAAAATGCCCAACCTAGTCCACAATATGTTATTCTGCCCTTAAAATTTCAATTTCCCTCTCCCGGGCCTCCATAAGTAGAGGAGTTAAGGTTCTTGGCTTACACGTGGCTGACCTAGGTTGAGCCCTGCCACCACATTCGGTTCCCTGAGCACTATCAGAAGAGTTCCCTGAATACCAGTCCAGAAGCGATATCTGATTTGGTTGTGGCACAAAGAACATTTTTTTTTCACCATGTGTATATACCAGTTTTTCTATTTCATCCAATGATGGGCAAGTTTGCTTCTTCTGTAGGGGCTGCACCCAGTGATACTCAGGGGTTTTGCCTGACTGCACTCAGGAATCATTCCTGACAGTGCTCATGACCATATGGGATGCCAAGGATTGAACCTGGGTCATGCATGTGCAAGGCAAACGCCTTACCACTGAACTATCTCTCCAGCCTCCATTCACGGACATTTAAGATGGTTCTATATTCTGAACTTTTAGATATTTAAAAAAATAGATTTTCTGAACTAAAGTAGTTTAACTATGGCATGAATATAGAAGAGGTTAAAAATTATCCTCCCCCATTAAAGAAAATTTTACTTAGCCACTGTGGATTATAAAGTTATTCATGACTGGGTTTCAGGCATACAATGTTCTCACCCAACCTTCACCTCCTTCCATCATTGTCCCCATTTCCCTCTCACTCACTGGTCTGCCTGTATGACAGAAATTTTTGAAAAATCGACTTTTGGCACTGTGGCTTCCAGTATGGGTACTGAGAGAGTTTTGTGCATAATACTCCCCTCCTTGTCCAGATTGATCACTTCCCTCCACCATTGTTTGTGTGTTCAAAGAGATTGAAAATGAAGCTCACAGCCCCAGAGCGGCTCTTCCTCTATATTGGGTGTGTTTCAGTTTATTATTTCACATAAACATCATAAAAAGGAGACTGATGTTTAACAACTTCCTCAAGGTCACCCTACCAGGAGGTGGAGCAGGAAGACTTAAACCTGTGCTGGTAATTAAACTGATGCCCCTAAGCTACACACATGCTCCTGCTCTCTGCGCTGTGGTGCTGCAGATGAGAAGCTAATGTGGAGTTCTCCTTTGTCAAGAGCCCTCGAGGTAGGGAGCACTGCCAGGATAACTTGTTATTACTGTTGGCATCACAGAGCACTGGGTGCTCACCTAGCAGTGGTGGCTGGTTCCAACCATTTTCTCTGGCATTATCAGCATGCTGTCTCTTACACAGATTTTCAAGTTTTTGCTCTACTATGTTCCTTCCTAAGCTTCCTCTTCCCTCAGCCCCAGAGGTGGAGGTTTGCACCTGCATATTCTATCTCTCTAGTCTCAACCTCCCCCTTCTGTTTCTCCATCTCCCTAACACCTTATATTAAATGATCTGTTACAATCATTGGGAAGGTTTTCTTTTTCTATCAACAGATACACTACTGATAGCAGAGCTCCAGCCTACTGTGGTACTATATTAGTGTTATGCTGCCCTGGAATGACTGAATGACTTCTGATGCAGCTAGTGAGGGAGGCAAGGAAAAGTAAGCTGAGAAATGACAAGGCTCCCATCTGCTGCTACAAGAGAAGCCTCTGAAGGGCACCAGCTGCTCTGAGAGGTAAGAGAGTGGGTGAGGAGGGAGGAGTTGGGGGAGGAGGCTCACCTTCCTCCGTGTGCCCCTCAGGCAGACAGATGGGCATCACAAAGTTGTTCAGCTTAGGATGGTCCAACAGTTCCACTAAAGCGATGTCATTCTCAAATGTGCTGGGCTTATATAGGGGATGGAGAAAGATGTGTTTGACCTTGAGATGCTGCTCATTTTCATCCGACCGCAGCCGCCAGTGCTTTCCTGGACAGGAAGAAGATATGAGAGGGTCAGAGACCATGGAGGCACATAAGATAGGCTCATCCCTTTTTTCCTGACTTGCACCGTTTACTGCCACTTACACCCCTGTGCCCTGTTATTCCACCCTACCCCCATCCACGGAAATGCTATGACTTATAATCCTCATTCCAAAGTCATGAGGTTTGAAGCCACATGTTTGAACCATGACTCTCTTCAGTGCCTGTGTCATGCATGGCCTCTTCCATGAAGTCCTTCTGATTAGATTCGACAGCTACATATCATTTCCCTCTGAGCTTGTATGACACTTTGTTCCACTCCGACAGAATTCACTGCTTTCAACCTTCTTTCAGTGGGCTCTGTGAGTGTGTTTTGGTTTATGGAAGTCAATAGTTTTATTGAGGAAGCAGAGAGAGGAGAGAGGAAAAAGGAATGGGGAGAAGAGGAAAGAAGAGGAGAAGAACGGAGAAGAGAAAGGAGAGAAAAGGAGAGGAGAGGCGGGAATGAGAGGAGAGGAGAGGAGTGGAGTGAGAAGGGAAGGAAGGAGAGACAGAGAGAATAGAGTCTTATAAAGTAGAGAAATTACGCACCCTGGGCTGGATGCCAGTGACTCTAGACTGTGTTATTTATTCCTTTATTAGACTCCAAACTCCTGTTTTTTTTTTTTTTATCTTAATTATACATGTTCCTTAGATCCCGGCATGGTGTCAGTAATTGAATTGAGTGAACTCAGCTGCCGAGCTGATTTTACAAAGAAGAGGGAAAACCTGGATTATTTGTATATAATTCACTTGAAACCACAAATTTATCGAAGCCTGGAGCATCTTTTGGGAGTGACTCGAGACTGAACTCTGCCTTATCATTATAGAAACGGATGTCTAGCCCTTACCGACTCATCCTGATTCCATCTCCTGAAAATTATAGCCTAGGGTTTCCAAACTCCAGTTTATAGGACTGGACTCTGGGCACCGGTTCTGGCTTATGTTGTTCATTTGTTTGTTTTTATCATCCCTGGTGTTCTGCCCTGACGAGTGAGTGAGTAAACACACCCCACCCCCAGAATCACAACTGGCTTTAAGAATCAGCTTTCCCCTTGCTCACCCATGATGATTTTGAAGTCAGAAGGTCTGAGCAGGTCTGAATCATGAAGGGTTGATTCCTCTGAATCAAGTGACTGGTGCAGGCAGTGGGCAGCAGTCACAATCCACTTGGAACCTGCGAAGGGAGTTGCACACACACATTTGTCTGCTATGATCTGTCTTGCCTCTGCTGTGTGCTCAGAGGCCTTGACCCTATTCCAGGGGACGTACTGCCATTTTGTGTCACAGCTCCAAGTCAGATGCTCAGAAGATGATGCTCTTTAATTAATTAATTAATTAATTAATTTTTTGTTTTTTTTTTAAGTTTTGGAGTGATATCCGGCCATGTTCAGGGTTATTCCTGTTCTGCACTCAGGATTAATCCTGGCAGTGCTTGGGGGACTATATGGGATGCCAGGGATGGAGCCTAGGAGAAGCGCATGTAAAGCAAGCACTTACCTACTGTACTGGCTCTCCAGTCCCAAGATGCTGTTGTTAAGATGAAGTGTGAGTTTATCTTGGTTTCATCTGCCTATTTTAACTTTGGTTAACATTATTCATTTTTACCTACTACAGGTTAGGTTATGTATTTACAGTAGTGTTTCCATTTATTTTTTTTAGTGTAACAGTTACCTTATCTTACTACCACCACCACAACACACACACTGTCTCCTGTAGGGCCCCACATCACTTTCCATTATTTACTGACTTGATCTGGCTCCAACAGTTAGTGCTCTAGCACCAGAATTTATTATCATCAGATATTGTCAGTCCTTGTTTTGTTGATCTGAACACCACAGATGAATGAAACTATCTGGTGTTTGTCCCCTTTTTGAGTTATTTCACTCAGCACAAAATCCTCTAGTTCCATCCAAGTTGCAGCAAACCCCATGATTTCATTTTTTTCCCTTGTGGTTGCATAGTACTCCATTGTGTGCATGTACCACAACTTTATTATCCATTCATGTGTCATTGGACATTTGGGTTGTTTTCATATCCTGGTTACTGTACTAAGTGCTACAGAGGACATAGATGTGCTTATGTCATTTCTGATCAGTGTCTTTATATTTTGAGGGTAGAAAACAAGAAGTGGCAGGGCTTGGGGGACCACATGGGATGCCTGGAATTGAACCTGGGTTAGTATGCTTGGAAGAGTCCCTGTATTATATAGAGTTCTGTACTTTATTTTGAGAAATCTTCATACTGTTTTCCACAGAAGCTGAACCAGACAATATTCCCAGAAGGTTGAATGAGAATTCTGGGGTAGCATCTGAAAGAGGATACTACCTTTTTGTTGGCAGAGGTGGGGGGCACACCCAGTGGTACTCAGGCCTTACTCCTGGCTCTGCACTCAGTTATCACTCCTAGTGGGCACAGAGACCATACATGGTGCCAGGAATGAAACCTGGCTTAACTGGGTGCAAGGCAAGCTCTCTACCCTTAATACTATTACTCTGGCCTGAGGAATGTATCTACAAACCCATGGACTGGTGAGGTCCAGACAGCCCAAAGTAGATTCACAGCAAACCTTGTGCTTAATGGCTATTCCTTAGATCTTGTGACGTGGGGTAACCCTTGAAACTGCTGCATCAGCCTCACTTGGGAGTTTCTTAGAAATGCAAATTCTCAGGTCCTGCCTCAGCTTCATGGAACCAGAATCTATTGTCATTAGGAAAATGTGTTTCAGGGAAGAGCACACCCAAATGTGCTCAGAGCTTACTCTTGGTTCTGTATTCAGGGATCACTCCTGGCGCACTTGGGGAGACCATATGTACATGCCAAGGATCAAACCCAGGTTGGCCTACCCATTTTACTCTCTCTGGCCTCCAGGGATATATTTTTATTCCAGTGCCCCAATAGTCTATATTTGACGTTTATGCGCACTGAACCTTAAAGAGCCCTCACAGCAGGGCACTTCTTTATCCAGTGTACATTAGCCTTACCTGGGAAATTAAAACAAAACAAAAATCAGTGTCTGAATCTAAAACTAGACAAGTTACGTAATAGGAGTAGGGCTCAGGCACAGGCATACTTTAAAATCCCCCAGTCCCCAGGTAATTCTATAGCTTTCTATGACAAGTTTCAAGCCTTTTTATTTCATAGATATGGATCCTGAGGATGAGAAAACAGTGGTGTCTAGGGTTCCCCCATGAAATAAGTAGCAGCATCGGGACCAGACTTGGATCTATTAGCAGCCAGTCCATTGCATTTGTCTTATCTCTGTTATACTTATCATTAAATGCATAAGTGTTTGCCTTTATTTACTCAAGGCTTAGACTTCCAGTCATCCTATAGATGGAGCAAATACCAAATTCTTAACTGAATCCAGAGTGATGACCAGGGTGAGCTGAGCAGAGAGAAAGACACCTACACAGGTGAGTGTCAGAATTCAGAGTCTCAGTACTGGACTCTTTCTGCACAGGTTTTGGGCCCTCCTCAGGAGAAGCAATGTGATCTGTTTTCCCAGTTCTCAGCTCCACAGAGCTCCACTCTTTCTCCTGAGTCTCGGAGCCATGCTCATAGCAGAGTCTCCTGACCAGGTGGATAAAGTGAGAGAAGGTACATTGGTAGAGATCTGCTTCAGATCAGGGCCATGAGGGATTCAGTGAATGAAGGGAAAACTTCAAAGACAAGACTTTATGGAGAGGTTTATTTTTTTTTAAATCATGAATGGGTGTTGTATCTTGTCAAATGCTTTCTCTGCATCTATTGATATGATCATATGGTTTTTTTTTCTCTTATTGATATGATCCATTATGTTGATTGACTTGTGAATATTGAACCATCCTTGAATTCCCACGATGAATCCTAATTGGTCATAGTGTATAATCTCTTAGATAGTCTTTGGATTCTATTTGCTAGTATTTTTTTGAAGATCTTAGCATCTCTGTCCATCAGGGAAATTGGTCTATAGTTTTCTTTTTTTGTGATGTCTTTGCTTTGGGTATCAGGGTGATATGTACCTCATAGAAGCTATTTGGGAGTATTTCTTCAATTTCCTGGAAGAACTTGAAAATGAATCATAGTAGGTCCTCTTTAAAGGTTTTGAATCTGGAAACAACCTGAGTGCCCAAGAATGGAAGACTGGATAAGGAATATATGGTACATCTACACAATGGAACACTATGCAACTGTCAGGAAAAACAAGGTCATGAAATTTGCCTACAAGTGGATGGATGGAGATTATCATGCTTAGTGAAATTAGTCATAAGGAAAAGGACAGATATAGAATTACTGTATTCATTTGTGGCAATTGAATTTGGTTTCATCACATAATTCCATTTCTTAAAAAAAACTTATACCAGTTTTTTATACCAATATATACCAGTGTTCTACTAATTGTGGGAAATGGTAATGCCGGACTAGAACTGATCATTGAATGTAGGCAAAGGAATATACATGATAACCCCTAAATATATGTTTGGCAAGCCACATGTGTAAGAGAAGGGAGAGAGAGATTGAGAGAAAAGTACCTGCTATAGAGGCTGAAGGGAATCTGGGGACATTGGTGGTGGGAAATGTGCACTGGAGGAGGGATGGTGCTGCAATATTGTAGGACTGAAACACAGTCACGAGTAGCTTTGAAAAGGTCTATCTCATGGTGTTATAAAAAAATTAAAAAAAGCAAAACAGAACAAAGACAAGACGTTCCTCACAGTTCTGTGATCACTGACCGGGAACCTGTCAGCCTGGCCTCCTCTTTCACCTCTGACTTTGTGTGGGTCCTGAATTGGTTCTCTCCCTCCTTACTCTCACCTCAGCAACTTTCTTATCTTCTTTACTCTCTCTTACTCCTCCCTTCCTCTACACAACTGAGTTGGGGTAGGGGTGGCATGAAGAGGGAGGGGGTGCTGGACTCTTGGAGGGGGAAGTGGGTTCACTGGTGAAGGGTATGGTGTTGGAATTATGTGATCAAAAACCAATGTTAATAGGACAGCAAATTTCTATTAAAATTTCTATTAAAAATTTAATAGAAATTCCATAGAATTTCTATTAAAAATTCCATAGAAATTCTATGGAATTTCTATTAAAAATTAAGAAAATCAAGAACTGATTAGTGGGGAAGGAAGGAGATGCTGGGGAGAGCAAAAGGAGAGAATTTTGCAGTTTGCTGGTGGGTTAAGTGACTTTAAAGATATTTCAAAATGCAAGGAATAGACACTCAGAGGATGCAAATGTAAACTGAACTGTAAAAAACCAGAGACTTGTGAAAACAAATGTAATTCTTAAAACAGTGGCCACATAATGCATCTTTTTGGCTCCCTTCTCCTTAAGTTGGGAATGCCTTGACTTCTCTGCCCTCTTGTTCATCAGTCTTCTCTTTCAGCTCTCCCTGCGCTTTAATTCCCATTGCTTTTCTTCTTAATTCTGGCCTCTCCCTTTGACTTATCACTGGTTTAGTATGATGTGAAATGTCATGGGTTCTGCGGATGAAGAGAGTACAGTGGGTAGGCATTTGATCCCCAGCACCACGCAGAGCCAGGAGTATACTAGTCCTGAGCACAGCCCAGTGTGACCAAAACAAAATTTAAAAAAATAAGAAATGTCATGGGTTCAACTTTGTGCTTTTGTATGTGTGCAGTTATCAGCAAAGTCCCTTCAGCATTATTATCAGCAAAGTACTTTCTGCTTCTCTCTCCCCTTTTGGGTAATAGTCATGCTTCCCCTGGCCCTGTGTATGTTCCTTCTTGCTTTCTCTTTAGTGCTCTCTTGTTTTCCCATCTTTTCTGCCACCTTCTATGTTCTCTATTTGGCAGATAGGGTTCTCCCAATCAGTACTCAGGAGGGCCCAGGACCCCTTCTGGGGATTTTCAGCCGGCTGGGTCTGTGGTTCACTGGAGGACCCTGTGGTGCTGGAAAATTTCCAGGCCACATATAGTGGGTCTCCGAGGCTGCTCCTGATGATGTGTGGGGTCCATGTGGTTTCTAGGCTTAGATCTGGCCTGAGCCCTGGGTTAACTCTCTGGTCTCTCTCTATTTTCCCTTCTACCTTCAATCTCTCTACTTTCTCTCTGTCTTTCCCTGTTTGCTTCCCAATGATATCCCCTCTCTGGGCCCCTTTCGAAGCTGCTTAGTGAGACACTTCATCTTTGTGTCTGCAGGGATATAAAGATCAAATGCTTGTAGAGGAGTCAAGAACATATCCTAGGTGTCTAAGCTGCAGCCCTCTTCCAGCTTTGTTCCTTGCAACGAGGGTCTTTGATGGGGAACTGCCTCCCCAGCAGCACCAAGAAGGAGGAAAGTTTCTAAGAGCCAAGCCAGCAACACAGGAGCTGCTCGAGCATTGGTGAAGCTTCGCAAACCTTCTTCCGCTGTGATGTAGTCAGACTCCGGGTCAGGTATGGGGACTCTTGATCTTCGTTTTTTTAACTGTAGGTCAAGGTGCCATAGGACGTCACTGAAGAGTATGTAGGGGTCAGGAGAGTAGAGAGAGTGTATGGGATTATGGGACTTGTTTTGTATGTGGTCAATCTCAGATCAATACTAGATCAATATCACATGTCCCTCTGAGCACTGCAGCACAGAGCTGGGGGTAGCCCCGAGCACTGTTGGCCGTGCCCACCTCCACCCATTCACCAAAGAATATGCTATTCACTGAATGTGGGTGGTGAAAGGTATTTTTTCTTTTGGGTCACACCTGGTAATGCTCAGGGGTTACCTCCTGGCTCTTCACTCAGGAATTACTCCTGGTAGTGCTTGTGGGACCATATGGAATGCTGGGGATCAACCTCAGGTTGGCCGCAAGGAAGGCAAATGCCCTGCCTACTGTGCTATTGCTCCAGCCCCTGTGAAAAGTTTTTTATTTAAGACATTGTTTCAAAATAAATTTCTTTACCACTTTTATCAATGTTTGATTGGCACACAGACATATATTTCCTATATCTTCAAATCTATCTCTCCAGGTCACATTATAATTTCTCAGGGGAAAAGGGGCTGTGAGTGGTAATGTTTCAGAAGTCCTGCACAGATGACAATAAATCTTTCTTGTGACAGCAGGGCTGGGTGGGCCTTAGATGACTTGGCCACATTGTGGCAGGAAGAGCAGACATCATCCTTTCCTACCCTCCCTCACGCTCCCACCCACAGTCCTGTTGCTCAATGCTTTTGAGTCTGTCTCTTGTACATGGCTTGGCCTTATTCTGAGGCTAATGACTTCTCTCCACACTGTTGCAATAGCTGCCTCCCAGAACTCCTAGCTTCTGTTGTCACCCTTCTACATATTCACACTGCCCTGAAGACAATTTTCCAGACATGATTAAAAATCTGCATCAATTCTGATAAAATCTAAATTCCAGGACTGGAATTTAGCTTGAAAGGATAGAGCACATACCTTGCATGTATAAGACCCTAAGTTTGATCCCTGACATCATATCCCCCACCCATTCCCACAATGCCAGGATATAGCCTTGTTGACCTGGAGTACCTCTGGGTCTGAGAAGCACTTTACTGTTAGTCTTAGTACCAAGCCATTAGGCCTGCACAACCTGGGCCCCTTTGTACTATAGGGGACAGCCCCCTAAATCTAAATTCCTAAGCCTGGCATTTAAGGTCAGTATAAATCATTTTTCCTTGATTTATTTGGGTGACTGCCCTGGTTTTCTTTGTTGCTGTAGTCCAGGAAACCCCTACCTTTGTCTCATATCTAAGTGTCTTGAGTGGAAACCTGTCTTTGAGGGTCTGAACTGAATCCTCTGTAGTGCCAGAGCCTGACCCCATTGGTGAGTGATGATTGACTGGACAACGAGAGTGGGAGCATGTGTCTTCTCAAATGAAGCAGCCAAGCTTTCTTTCTATACACTATACATTTGGCTTCTGCAACCTGTGTAGAGACTGTTTTGATTTGGGTGATGTTGGAAGCACTTCCAAGTGATGCTCAGGAGGCTTGGAGACCCCCCATTAGGAATTGTTTGGCTGACTCACTGGGCTGGTGATTTAATATGAAGGCCTGAGGACGTGATGCTGCTAGGACACCTGGTGGTTCTTGGAAGGGAGGGGGTGTTCTGAAGGTTGCACTCAGCAATGCTCTGGGAACCATGTGGTGTTGGGGGTTGAACTGGGGTTGTCCCCTGTAAGTCATGTGCCTTAACCCCCTATCTTTCTGGTGCCTAAACAGACTTTTTTCAAAAAATTTCATTGCTGTGAGATACACAGTACGAAGCTGTTCATGATTAGATTTGTCATACAATATTCCAACAGCCCTCCCTTCACCAGTGTATATTTTCCACCACCAATGTCCCTACCTCTCCCCCCCCCAGTCTGCCTCTATTATAGACACTCTCCTCCTTCTTCTCTTCTTTCTTCTTTTGTTCCTCCTCCTCCTTCTTCTCCTCCTTTTTATTCTTCTTCCTTCCTCTCTTCCCCAACTCTCTTCCCCTTTTTAGTAATTGGGGTTTGCAATAAAAGGTACTGAAAGGTTAGAGACAGACTCTTAATGAATACATTTTTGCTCAGTCTCTATGAAGAGGGGTGTAATCCCCTTCCATTTTGTCCCTAGTCCCATCATTCCAAAACCCTCCAGCTTTTCCTTACCTACAAGGGAGCCACCACAGAAAGACTGCGAATTCTGATGGGCAAGCATGGCAATCCAAGGCATGGTGCCCTTTTGAGCTGGGCGTCCATTGAAGATCCTGGCCATCATCTCCCGGGAGATTTTGGGGAGCCCACACACTGCAGCAAAGGGAGGGAGGGACACGTCAGACTTTGACTCCATCTAGACTTTGCTAGAACTTCCGGATCATCCCCCTCTGCTAGGAACATCTGTGATTTTTCATTGCCTACTATTCATTTCCTGTTTCATTAACTGAACTCCACTTTTCTTCTGGCACTCGGTCCTCTTTCTAGTCCTTCTTGGATGAGTTGGAATAAACTCACCTTTGGTTTTAGGGGTAGAAATATGACCCAGACTTGACTAATTAGTATTTTAGCCTTTATAATATAGCTCGTAGGTCATTTCCCTTGTGTGTGGCTGATCCGTGTTCAGTCCCCAGCACACCATATGGTAGCCCGAGTCCTGCCAGGAGTGATCCCTGAGCACAGAGCCAGAAATCTTGAATATTGTGATTTGCCCCAAACTGAGAAAAGCAAACAAGGAAGATTCTTATCTTTAGCCTTGGAGATTGTGGAGACAGAACTATCACTTTGGCTAGACCAACAAGAACTTGAACTGGGAATTTTGCTAAACTTGTTAGGAAAAGGCCTTTCTCTGCTGAGGTTGCTAAGCTGCTGGCTGTAAGTCAACATCTCCAACGTAATTCCATGTACAGTATGCTAATAATTATATACCAACAGAGGAAAAGTGTGCAGTTAGAAGATGCATTAAACAAGCGATAATGCACCCTGATTTTTGAGCCCCTTTATTACACCATCTCATGAAGCGCTTGGTAGAATCTTTTAGCTACATGAATGTAGATTTCTCCTCCAGCCCCTTTCTGTTCATTACACTTCAGGTAGATTTCTGACTAATGACATTTTCTCATGCTCCATTCATAGATTCTTGAAACCTCTTCACCTTGAAAACCATACCTCCCAAAACCGCCCAATTGTGTGTTATCTCTGTGCCCTGTTGTCATTGACTTCACAGGCACATAGAACCTTATGCCAACAGTTCTTAGGGATCATTGAATTTATTCCTCATCATACAATTGAAGAAACTGAGGCCCAGAAATGGGCATTCCAGGTCCATATGGGTTAACTAGTGAATTCTACCAAACCTTTAAGCAGGACCTACTCCCAGTCCTTTTCAAGCTCTTCCAGGAAATAGAAGAAACAGAAACACTCCCAAATAGCTTCTATGAGGCATTTATCACCCTGATACCCAGAGCAGAGAGAGACAACACAAAGAAATAAAACTACAGACTGATCTCCCTGATGAACACAGATGCTAAGATCTTCAACAAAATACTAGCAAGCAGAATCCAGAGATTCATCAAGAAGATTATACATCATGATCAAGTAGGATTCATCCCGAGAATGCAAGGAATGAAAGGATGGTTCAACATTCACAAGTCAATCAACAGAATACATCATATCAATAAGAGAAAAATAAAAACCATATAATCATATCAATAGACGCAGAGAAAGCATTTGACAAGATCCAACACCCATCCATGATTAAAACCCTCCAGAAAATGGAAATTGAAGGAACCTTCCTCAAGATAGTCAAATCCATCTATCAAAAGCCCACAGCGAGCATCATTCTCAACAGGGAAAAACTGAAAGCCTTCCCCTGAGATCAGGGACCTTTTTATTCAATATAGTACTGGGTATTTGCCATCGCAATTAGAGAAGAAAAAGGACATTAAGGGCATCCAGATAGGCAAGGAAGAAGTCAAGCTATTCCATTATTTGCAGATGACATGATATTATACTTAGAGAACCCTAAACTCTCTACCAAAAACCCCCTAGAAACAATAGATACATATAGTAGAGTCGGATTCAGAATCAACACCCAAAAGTCGGTGGCTTTCCTATGTACAAATAACGAAAGAGAAGAAAAGAATATTAAGGAAATGATTCCATTCACAATTGTGCCACAGAAAATCAAATACCTAGGAATCAGCTTAACCAAGTGTGTAAAGGACCTGTACAAAGAAAACTACAAGACACTGCTACAAGAAATAAAAGAGGACATGAGGAAATGGAAACACATTTCCTGCTCATGGATGGAGAGAATCAACATTGTTAAAATGGTAATACTCTCTAGAGCTTTGTACAGATTCAATGCAGTTCCGATAAGGATACCCATGACATTCTTCAAAGAAATTGACCAAACACTCCTGAAATTTGTATGGCACAATAACCCCCCCCCCCCCCCCCATGGATAGCTAAAGCAATCCTTGGGAAAAAGAAGATGGGAGGCATCACCTTTCGCAATTTCAAAGTGTACTACAAGGCAGTAGTCATTTAAACAGCATGGTACTGGAATAAAAATAGACCTGTGGACCTATGGAATAGAATTGAGTATCCTGATACCCATCCTCAAACACATAATCATTTAATCTTTTGATAAAGGTATAAAGAGTCCAAAATGGAGCAAGGAAAGCCTCTTCAACAAGTGGTGCTGGGAAAACTGGGCAGCGACATGTAAAAAAATGAATTTGGACCTCTGTCTGACATCATGCACAAAAATCAGATCAAAATGGATTAAAGATCTCAATACAGACCTGAATCCATAAAGTACATTGAAGAAAATATAGGAAAAACCCTCCATGACATTGAAGCTAAAGGCGAAACACCACTTCAAAGGTGAAACACCACTAACAAAAATGAAATAAAATAAAACATCTAAAGGACAGAGCAATAGTACAGTGATGTAGGGTGCTTGCCTTGAACACAGCTGACCTGGATTCCATCCCTAGCGTGGGATATGTTCCCCAAGCCCTGCCAGGAGTGATCCATGAGCACAGAGCCAGGAGTCAGCCCTGAGCACTGCTGGGATGTTGCTTATCCCCTCTCAATTCCCCGGCCTCCAAAAAGTCAAAATAAATAAAATTTCGTCTGAATCAGAGTGCCTGGGAGAAGACGGTGTGCTCAATTGGAGGCTGCAGAAAATAACAGGGTCCAAGAATGGTGCAATCACCATGACGAAAAAGGGCTGGAGAGGAGTGACCAGAGTGAGCACAGAGGGTAGGGGAACTTGCTGACCCAGGTTTGAAGTCCAGCATCAGTTTAGGAATTACTCAGTTCAGTTGAGGAATTACTCAAGTCCAGCATCAGTTTAGGAATTACTCAGTTGTTATCAGTTTAGGAATTACTCAGTTTAGGAATTACTCCCAGTGGTGGTTTGGAGCATGTATGTAATTTTACAGACATACTAGGAGTAATTCCTAAATGGAGAGCCAGGAGAAACACCTGAGCATCTCTGGCTGTGCCCCCAAAACAAACAAACAAACAAAAAGGACATGGAGAGGAGAAAGGTATAAAAAAATGGGAATAGAAACCCCCGGCAAGAAAGCATTTGAGAAGCCAAGGAGATAAAGTATCAAGGAGAGACACAGTTTCTAAAATCAGGAGAGGAGGCTCTCTTAAAAAAATGAACTTAGACCTCCTTCTAACGCCATGCACAAAAGTCAGATCAAAATGGATTCTAGATCTCAACATCAGACATGAATCTATAAGGTACATCGAAGAAAACATAGGAGAAACGCTCACAACATTGAAAAGAAAAGTACTTTAAAGACCACACACCACTGACCAAGCAAATGGAAGCAAAGATAAACAAATGGGATTATATAAAATTAAAAAGCTTCTGCACCTCAAAAGAAACGGTGACCAAGATACAAAGACAATCCCAAGCTTTTCCAGAGTGGGAAAGGATATTCACCCAATACCCATCTGACAAGAGGTTAATATCCAGGATATATCAGGCACTGGTAGCACTCCACAAGAAGAAAACAGCCAACCCCATCAAAAAATGGGGAGAAGAAATGAACAGAAGCTTCCAAAAAGAAGAAATTCGAATGGCCAAAAGGCATATGAAAAAGTGCTCTTCATCTTTAATCATCAGGGAGATGCAAATCAAAACAACAATGAGGTACCATCTCACACCACAGAGACTGGCACACATCCAAAACAGCAAGAACAACCGGTGCTGGCGTGGATGTGGGGAAAAAAGGGACTCTCATCCACTGTTGGTGGGAGTGCCGACTGGTCCAGTCCTTTTGGAAAACAATATGGGCATTCCCTCCTAAAACTAGATATTGAGCTCCCATTTGATCCAGCAATAGCACTCCTGGGAATATACCCGAGAGACCGAAAAACACATAGCAGAAACACTATCTGTACTTCTTTATTCATCTCTGCGCTATTCACTATAGCTGGAATCTGGAATCAACCTAAATGCCCGAGAACAGAGGACTGGCTAAAGAAACTGTGGTTCATCTACACTATGGAATACTATGCGGCTGTCAGAAAAGATGAAATTATGAAATTTACCTGCAAATGGATGGACATGGAGACTATCATGCTGAGTGAGATTAGTCAGAAGGAAAAGGACAGATATAGAATGACTGCATTCATTAATAGGACTTAAATAGATACCAGTGTTTTACTAAATGTGGGAAATGGTAATGGCAGATTAAAACTCATCATTGAATATACACAAAGAGACTTAAGTGATAAACTCTAAATATCTGCAGGGCTAGCCACAATGTGTAAAATAAGAGGGAGAGAGATGCAGAGACAGAGAGAGAGACAGAGAAGAAACTGGGGTACCTGCTATTAAGGCAGCATGGGGGTGGGGGGGGGGGGGGTACATTGGTGGTGGAAATGGGGCACTGGTGGAGGGAAGGGTGCTGGTATACTGTATTACCAAGAACCAATTATGAGCACCTTTGTAATTGTATGTTTCACGGTGGTATAATAAAAAATTAAAAAATAAAATGAAAATAAAATCAGGAGAGGAGTCAGGGAACAGCCCTGCTGTGCTTACGGACACTTCCCCTTCTCTTTGCCTCCTCCCCACCCTCCTGCATATCTCTGTACTCTTTCTTCTTCCTTATCCTACCTCCCTTTCACTCCTACCTTTCTTCCTCCTCCAGATTTCTAATAAGTTCTTATCTCTTTCCTTGTACTTTTTCCATGTGGTTTTGTTCTGTTTTGTTTGGGCTCCACCCCTGACAGTGCTCAGGACTTACTCCAGGCTCTGTTCTCACACCTGGAAGGTCTGGGGGACCATATGGGTTGCCAGGAGTAAACCCACTCTACTCTTTCTCTGAAACTTCTTGTCTCTTTCCTGAGGAAAACTGCTTGTGCATATTTACTACTATGCCTTACAATGAAAATTACATACTTGGTTTGCCAGGATTTGGTGCTTTGCAATGTACAAATCTTCCATTTTTTTTTTAAAATATATAAGGGCCAGTGTTCCAGGACCCAGGGCAAGTCCTAGCAGGGAATAGTCTGCAGCCAGTGCCCCACCCCTGACATTTGGATCCACAATTGACAGTGCTAAAAGCCATCAGAACTACTTGTAGAAGTGCCCAGGATCGTTAGAATGTGAGGGCTGGAACTCAGGGCCTTGCATGAACTAGGCTTGTGCTTTTACCATTTGATGTGTCTTTTCAGGTTCAATCCTTTATTTTATTTTTAAAAATTTATTATGACCCCATTTTGCATACTAATTTGAGCTCTTTGAATGCAAAGATTTAAGTGGCAGTGAAAGAATCAATAAGGTGCGAGAGGAACTGTTAACAACTCTGTGCCCTCATCCCTCCTGGCGGATGTCTAGATGACAAATATACTTGTTTTTTCTAAAAAGAGACTGCTTCTGGCTCACGGGAGGGCCAATTTCCTGGTCAAAAAAGTCAAAACAAATGCATAACAAAAAACAAAACTGAAGAGAGGGTATTGGTTCTCCATAGAGGGTTTATTTCCATGTTAGAGGCCCGGCAGGAAACACGGAGTGCAGAGACACTTTACAGGGTAGTGAAGCATGTGATAGAAAACAAACAAAGCGCAGCCTCCTCTACAGGCACATTCATAGGTATGTGCTTTGAGAAACTGATTGGAAAGCACACGCTTTCCAGTTGTTACCCCTCTTTGGCTTTTTCTTTGGCTGCTTTTTTTCTCGACAATTTCAATGAAGGAGTGATCCAGGAAGAAGACAGTTGGTCAGCTTTGTGAGGATCAGGGAGCGGCTTCTGGGATCAGAAGTTGAGCGCTGAAGCTTGAAGGACCCAGATGGAGGAGATCCTTGTTTGCCAGATGGAGCAACAAAAGAGTAATCCCACCAGTTGTGGACAGAGCTGAAGCAAGGATTCAGGAAATAGGATTCTGTTCCTTCTCACTGTTGTTCATGGGTGTGCTTGACTCTGGTTTCTGGGACCAATAACAGTGGACTTCCGAATTTCCATGCTGGATGGTTCTCTGCAGAGTTCAAACCTCAAGTGTGCCTGACAGTTCAGCACAATAGTTACTACTAATGTCCTGTGCCCACTCTTTCATTTTCCTATCCAGATGCATAGGTCATCCCAGTGTAGACCTTTTCATGCAGTTGAGTCTCCTCATTGACATCTGGGGTTTGGTAGCCTTTCTAGATGATCCATTTTGTAGATGAATTTTATACCTGCTCACCTGGTGTGGAGGGTGCAAACACTTTGTGTTGTCAGCTGGTATTTGAGAGTTGCCCAAGGACCCAAAAGGTATGTTCTAGGTGACAGAAGAAAGATAAGGTCACCCCTTTAGGAGGGAGGAAAACATCCACAGTTATTTTCTTCCCCCTAATCTTGGTAAACCTTCTCAACTTTCCCTTGTCTTCTGAAGTTCCATTAATAGATAAGAGGTGTGTTAAGGTTTAGAAACAAAAGCCTTTTGGAAGAAAACATCCAGAGTCAAATTAATTACACTAGGAGAGTGAGGCCTCTTGGTTATAATTTTGTCTTCTGAAACCTGAATGGTTTCATTATAGGACAGAAATAAGACCTATCTGTGCCCAGATAACTGTCCATACATAGGGAAATGTATGGGCTTAGAACTCAGCTCAATGGACTAAAGCAGTTTCCAATAACTGGGTCCAAGCTCCATTACACAGTGTGACAGATGGACGTGACAATTGAATAGGAGTGAATAAAAATCCAAAGTGAGGCCTGAGAGGAGTGTTGGAATTGCCTTAGCAAAGTTAGCTCCTTCACTGTAACGGGGAGAGAGACTACCAGGATGATAAGAACCCTAGATCCAGTCTCTTGTTGAGAGCCTTTTCCTAAATCACATAGCTGCCTCTCTGGGTCCTGGGAATTTGTGTCAGGAGAAGGGTCAGTGTCTTCCATTCGTGGGGTCTGTGAATAAATTGGAGTGTGCCATCAGGAGTGTGTGACAGAACCCTGCTTGACTGAACAACGGCTCACTTGGCTCACCGCTCCACCTGGAGCTCCCCTAGACCTTTGTGGGAGCCCAGTTGCTCCCAAACCCAGTCCACATAGTTGGAGACCTTTGTGTAGACCCCATAAACTTGCTTGCTGCCACATTCTTCAGGTCCTCCCCATGACACGAGACCCTGGGCCACCCAGAGCTGACTTGATTCATCAAGGATGACAAAGGCCCCGCCACTATCTCCAAGGCAGGTATCCTTGCCCCCTTCATAGTAGCCAGCACAGAACATGTTCTCTGTGACACTGTAGTTGCCGGAACGGGACTCATAGCTGGTTTTGCACTCAGCATGTGGCACTACAGGTAACTTGACATACTGCAGAACATCTGACAAGGTCCGTGTGCCACTGCTGATGATCTCATCCACTGTCATGTTGGGATCGGAGATGCCCCAGCCAGCCACCAGACCCAGCGTGTAGGGTGCTGGGCCTTCTGGTTCTGGCCTGGGCAGGCAGATAGGCATTACGTAGGGTCCCAGGGGTACAGGCTCCTGCAGCTGCACCAGCGCTATATCATTGTTGTAGGTCTGGATGTTGAAATCTGGGTGGAGTAACACTTGGGCTGCTGAGCTATTGACAGCCCCCTGATTTGTCTCGCATGTCATGAAGACCCAGGTAGACGGTGACATGTTCCCTGGACACTGGAGTCACTGTGTTGTCTCTCCGTTGGGGAGCGCAGCACATGGGCAGCTGTCAGGATCCAAGACTCGGAGAGCAGGGCCCCCACTCCCAAACCACTTGTCGTTGGGCACTCTTGATGTGTCTTCTACCACAATGAGGGCCTGCCAGGAAAAAGGCCAGGCTCAGCATTCCGGCCTCCAATGATCCGCTTGACCAAGTTTGGCAGAGAGCGGGAGGGCTGACCACACACTGTCAAGAGAAAGAAGAGGGGGGACAAGAGACAGACTGGTCAGGTCAGCCATGGAGAAAGAGATAAATGTCAATAGAATTCACATCTTACCCACTGTAGATTATGCCACCATAGGACCCTGTACTTCCTGGCCAAGCTAGCCCAGAGAGTGTTATGTGAGGATCTTCTTTCGCACAGATATTTCCAGTCTAGACTGTCTGGAGCCAGGTCATTTATCCACCAGACTATGACCTGATGGAACCTGCATCCTCCTGAGCCATTCCCAGTCATGATCGTCTTTGGTTTGAACTAATCACTAATCACATCTCCCCATCTTCTCTATAAAAGCATCATCTCTTATCCCAGAACTAGTCCATCCTCTAGCATGGAGAACTTCAGAAAAATTATAGGTCCTGGACTTTGAGAAAATCATGGAACTTAAAAGAACTATGTAGCAGGTAACAGTAAACTTTGGCCTTAGAACCAAAATATGTGTGATCTTGCCCTCGATTTTTTCAGTTTTTCATGTAACTCCTCATAAGTAAATTTCTCTTCCTGAATTTCAGTTTTTTATCTACAAAGTCAGTTGGTCAAAACAATGACCAAAGATCTTTGGAATTCCAAATTCCATTGGTTTTTATTTGCTTGTATCGGTCTTCCTCATTTTATAGTTGAATAAAATGTTGAGAGTAGCTCAAGATAGATAAGTACTGTATAAATAAACAAACATGGCTGTTAAGAATTTGGAGTTTCATTAGATCCTAAGAGCATTCTCTTGTCTGGTATTCCACAAGGCCTCATTTCCTTTTATAGCCATGAATTTGAGGCTGCTCATCTTTTTCTTCTCTGACATAAGGGACTCTTGTGATGAATGGATGCCAAAAAGCTAGGAAAAGGTGGCATAATCTACAAGCAATGATGCATGGGCCATTCTGAGCCATTCATCATTGCCCCCAGGAACCTTGTAGTACCTTGAGGGGAAGAAGAAAGGTCTTAGCAAACTTCGCTCCACCGACTTGTCCCCCGAGCAAGCACATGCACCACCAGCCTCCTTCAGCCAAATGTCTCTGGTTAGAGGGTCTTCAGTACCAGCACCCCCCCAGTTAAGAACAAGTTCATGCGGACCCTTCCAGGCAGGGTTTTTAGACCTGGGATGTGAGCCTAGGATGTTTATGGACCTTCTTTTGGTTGCAAATGACCAGATTCTTTGGCCCTAAACCCTTTCAACAATCCCTTAAAGACCAAAAAAAAAAAATCAATTAAATTTTTCTTGACAGTTTGCAGCGACCTAATGCTTTTCAGATGCTCTTCCTCCCAATGCCAAATGGTGTGTCTATGATCCTAAGGCATCCTGTTGTTTACCCGAGGACAGATGTAAGTTGGTTTTCATAACTCTCTGTAGCCTGACCTTTGGGAGTTGAAAGCCACATTCTTAATTATAAGCAGGAGTCTACAAGGTGACAATTCAAGGCAGGTCTATGACTAGAATCTCATAAGTGCTGAGAGGTCTTCAGCTGGTGAGGGACATGCCTGTGGTGTAGTTTTTGGTCAAGGCAAAGCCAGAACTGAATGGTGCCTTTCTCCAGTTAAGGTGCCACTAATACCCCCAGGGCTTGGAATATCAGAGCCGGGGAAGTTTATAGAACAACATCTCGCTTATAGTTGGTGAAAAGCGAAGTTCAGAGAAAGCCAATGACGTACTGAAAATCATTAGTGGCAGAGGCAGGATAGAGCCTGTTTCTTTTCACTCTAGCTTCATTTTTCCACCCTTGTCTATTTTTCTTCTTGATATGCTTTTATTCTTTCAAAAGATTGAGTGTTTCAACATGCCTCTCAAAGAGCTCCTGGAAAGAGGGTCATTCTTTCAGGCTGCTAACCTTCTTCATTTAGCTTTTCCTGGGACATAGGAGATTTCTTGAAATTATAAAGCTATCCTGAGCCAAATTGGGGTTCAAGGAGTCAAGGTATTAATGATACCTTGTTTCTTCCCTTATATAAAAAAAAGTTTATATTCTAGACTTATGCATTCATGAGTAGCATAGAAAAAAACCAGAGTCAAGAATAGTTCAGCATTGTTTGTTTTGATAAAAAAAGACTTGCCTCCCTTTTCTACTCTGCCCTTAACTTTCTGGGTGGCCTTGGGAAAATTATTATGCCTCATTAATACTTATTTTTCTCATGTGTGAAATAGAGGTAAATAATGGTTAATAGAGTTCATGGAAAGATAGTGTGATGTTAGGTAAAATAGCTTTCTTTCTTTTTTTCTTCTTTAGCTTTCTACATCCTAACTTCTCAATTCAATCTTGTAGTTTTAGTACTCCCAGATCTTAGAAATTTGTGACTTGATCCAGTGATTCACCCCGGGTCTGCCCTTCAGATGGTGTTAAAAGAATATTGTGACTTTTAAAAAATCACAACTTTTCTGTTTAGGATGAAACCCACTTGCACTGCACTTTAATAGAGCAAGGCAAAGTGGACCTGTTCACCAACTCATGAGTGAGAAGTTCCCTAACGAGCCTCCACCCTCTTATTGCTGATAATCCCATGTAGTGAGTTCTTTTCCTTTGTGCTTCTGGAGCACCCAGGAGGGCCAAAATGTAAGTTAGGACTTTTTGTTTGTTTTTTATTGCTTTGGCTTTGTTTTACACCCGTGGTGTCAGGGATTGTTTCCGACTGAGTGCTCATGGGTCATTCTAAGTGCTGCTTGGGAATTCACACACTGCCATAGATTAAATTTAGGGCTCTAGCATGCAAAGCCTATACACTAGTTTTGTACATTATCTCCTGACCTCTCTTTAGTTCTTGAGGACTAATGGCAAGCAATTCCTTCACCTTTCCATTTTAATGTCTAATCTACTATCCAGATATCTGCTGAGTAAATATTGAGGGCCCTTAATATGTATCATTCAAATAAGCATCACCTTGATTTACCTAACATTTAGCTTCATTAAAATACACAGGCAACATAACACTTAACTATACTACAAATATCTTTAATGATTGTACCTTCCAATTTCCACTACTTTTCCGCTTTGTTTCTCCTTTTTGTCCCAGGAGGTATTGGGTCACATCTGCTAATGCTCAAGAGTTATTCCTGGCTCTGCACTCAGAAATTACTCCTGTCAATGCTCAGGGAACCATATGGGTTGCTATGATTGAACATGGGTGAGCAGGATGCAAGGCCATACAAGGCCCTACCCACTGTACATACTATTACTCCAACCTCATATTCTTTTCTGTAAACTTAAAAAGTTCTGTGCTGCAAATATTCATTTTTTCAGAGTATTCATTTAATCTAACGGCTTATTTCTTGGGTCATAATCTTTTAACAACTCCATTTAAACATAAGCATGTACTATGTCAATGCAAATAATCCTTATTTTTAATACAAAGAAAATTATCCACAAAGTATATACCCCAAATTTGTCCACATAATCACACTTCCTGCTGCTACAAAATTACCTTCCCATTTTAAAGTGGAACCTGGAGGTGAACCATGGAGAGGCAGCAATCAGAAAGATTTGAGCACATTGCTCTGCCTAGAGTCATTTCTTATGCACCTGATATTCATTTCCTCTGAAGCAAGAGTGCTTGAGCACTGAGCATCCACCTGAATTCCCTGGCACCCCAGCAGGTGCATACACAAACTTTTTTTTTTTTTGGTATAAACCAGGTAGAAGGCACAGACATGCAGAGAGGAAACTGAAAGGAGTGATAGCACAGGCTAAGTAGACACTCTAGCTGGTTTACGAAGACATGAGACTGGGTCTCTGACTTTTGACCCTCTGATGATAATTCTTCAAAAATCTTCATGCCTCCCCACCTCATTAACAACAGGCTCATCAGTGGCCATAAGGTCTTGGGTAGGAGACCCTGAGGCAGAGGACTGTAGGGTGAGGTACCTGGCAGGCAGGTGGGCAGGCTTCTTCCCAGCAGTTCATTCACCCAGACTCCTTGTGCTGAACAGGTATATATACCTAGGGGAATAGGGGGGAAATTTGGGTAAGAAAGAGACAATGATTGATTTATGGCACACGGACAAAATATCAGTTTCTAATGCTCTTTGAGGATTGCTACAAGTCTTTTAAATGATTTAATTCATTTTTATTGACCCTATTGCTTACAAGGTTGCTCAGAGTAGTGTTGTTTTAGCATATCATTATTATAACACCCATCCCATGACCATGTGACCATCCCTTCACCAACGCCACGAGGTTCCCTACCATCCCACAGCTGGCTTCCTTGGCAACAAACAAATTTATTTCAGATTGTTTGCTCCAAAACTTAAAGGAATAGCAAATGGAATTATCAGAAAGTGAATTAATAAATCAACTTGTGATGATGCTATATGATTTTAATCTATGTAAGTAAAGAAATTCAAATCATATGTCTATTGTCATTTACACAAATAAGTTTTTAACTCTAGCATTCAAAATATATTGCACTAAATTTTATTTTGTACTTAGATCTCATTGGGGTGATTATATTGTCTTCACTGTCATTAATAAAACTCAAAAACTGTGTGCTAATATATTTTAGAGTTTACATGAAATAGATTAATAACCTATAAATGTAAAATTTAGTAAGAGTAAAGAGAATTAAGGAATTTTTAAAGGAAAACTATGAATAAGCCATAAAAGTACAATGTGTTTTATCCTAAGAAAGAAATATTTGCTTTTATATTAGAAAATATTATATTATACTATGCAGCTGTCAGAAAAGATGAAATTATGAAATTTACCTGCAAATGGATGGACATGGAGACTATCATGCTGAGTGAAATTAGTCAGAAGGAAAAGGACAGGTATAGAATGACTGCATTCATTAATAGGATATAAATAGATACCACTGTTTTACTAAATGTAGGAAATGGTAATGGCAGATTAAAACTCACCATTGAATATACACAAAGAGACTTAAGTGATAAACTCTAAATATCTGCAGGGCTAGCCACAATGTGTAAAATAAGAGGGAGAGAGATGCAGAGACAGAGAGAGAGAGAGAGAGAGAGAGAGAGAAGAGGGGTACCTGCTATTGAGGCAGCCTGGGGGTGGGCGGGAGGGGGTGGAGTACATTGGTGGTGGAAATGGGGCACTGGTGGAGGGATGGGTGCTGGAATACTGTATTACCAAGAACCAATTATGAACACCTTTGTAATTGTATGTCTCACGGTGGTATAATAAAAAATTTAAAAAAAGAAAATATTATATTATAGATGTTGCTTAGGTATATGCATTAATAAGTAAAAGATCACAATCAAAATCTCTATGAATGTAATAAGCTTATCAAACAGAACATTCAGTATAAATCATGTAAATATTAATTTGTTATTAGAATGTATAAAATCCCTTTGCTAGATAGGAATAAATAATATCTTTCTTAAGCTAGCAGAGAGCTAAATGATCTTTCTGATGACATTCTGTAAGTCCTTGTCTCTGAAATCCGACAAGTTTTTCCAAAATGGAAATCTGTCTATGTCTCTCCTCTGCTCAAAATCATTCTAATTACGCACCACATTTTTTCAACATGGACCCCAGGCTCTGCTCACTGGGGTCCTTCCTGAATGTGGCCTGCCTGCCTTTGAAGCCATTTCCTCATCAGCCACACAGCCCTCAGGTCACACTGTGTTGTGGGATGCTTTTGCCTCCTCTCCTATCCCCACTAAACTCTTTAATAAACCACTTACGTCAACATTACATTGGAATCCAGAGCTCTAGTGAGCTATAGCAGTGATTTTTATCTTTTTTTTTTGCCCTTGGCCACCTTTAACATCTATTCTACCACTTGGCCCCCTGCTTTGACCTTTCTCCCCATTTTAAAGATTTTCACCTGTGATACACTTGGATGATCTTGGGGACTCACAGGCAACCTTGTGCTCCCGAACAGTAGAAAAACTCTAAGCTTTGCCTCTGCTCTCTTTTGAAAAGTGACAACTTGGACTTTTTAAAGAATTAGGGGAGTTTTATCAGTGCCGGTAGTGGTAAAAACAGAACAATTTGGCCTTTCTATCTCTCTCTGGATTTCTTCTCTGCCAGGGGCTGTATGTATTCATCTGGAGTACCAGATGGCCAACTCTTGAGGGTATGGCCCCTAATCAGAAAGGTGACTCATGTGTCTATGTGCTTTTTCTCTTAATTCCTTCCAAACTGTGACTAATTGACTGACTACCTTCATATAACCCATACCCACAGTATATAAAGCAGGAGTGAGCAAGTATATAAGGCAGGTGTGAGTTAGTAATTTGGGCTCACCAGTAATATTGTGGAGCATCTTGTAGTAGGGCTGCTGGCAAGAGTATCTGATCTCGGATCTGTACGTGGTAAGGTTGCTCCTGGAGGAGAAGGTGACCAACCCATGTTCCAGCTCTGCTGGGGTTCCACAGTCTGCCACTGAGAGAAAAGAAAGTCAGACCCACTCATTGCTCTTTTACACTTGGGACCATCTGGTGTGTTTGCATTTTATGAATGTGCAGTTTGTAGCCCCATACAACTCTAGGAATAATCCTATAGTTTCCAAGAATGGTGCTACAGAGATTCTATAGGCCACAACCCAAGAAGAAATGCTGTTTTGGGGTCTTTTCTAGCTCTGATGTAATTACCCGCAAAGGTAAACTCCCCTGGCCTGGAGTCAACTACTACATGGCAGGAAGGGTCAACTGAGATTCATTTTGTTTTTTAAAATTTGGGGGTCACACCTATAGTGTTCAAGGATTATTCCCGGCTTTGTGCTCAGGAATCACTTTTGGTCTTGTTTGGTGAACTGTGTGTGCTTTGAACAGGGGTTTGAATGGATTGAACTGGGCTCCATGGCAAGCAAGGCATCATATACTGTCTCTCTGGCCCCATGTATTATTTTCTTTTGATTTTTTTTTGCTTGGATTTTTTTGGACATTCCTGGATGTGCTCAGGTGTTACTCATGGCTCTGTTCGAGGGTGAATCACAGCAGTGCCTGGTATCAGACTGGGGGCATGTAAGCAAGTGTCTTAATCCCCGTGCTGTCTCCTGGATCCCTTTGCTAGGATTCAAGCAGACTGAAAGGACCATCATGGTCCTTTCCTTGACTTCCAATTTAATTGTATAATCCTCTTAGTCTCTTTTGCCCAAGCATGAAACCATGAATCACAAGAAAATTCTGGTTGACATAAGCCAAAGAGGCTTCAGTTACGCTGGACCCAACCGCATGTTGAGTGAAGGCAGAAAATGTGCTCACAGTGGAACTTGTCACTGAAACAAAACAAAACAAAACAGAAAGAAACCAGGTCCCGCATGAACACATATCCCCACCTTGCTGGCCTCCACAGGCAAGTTTCTTGGTCAGCGAAAGTAGGGTCAAGGGGGCCAAGTATTATTCTTCAGCAGCTCATTTTCTCCAGTGATTGGTGCCTAGACTTGGCACTGGGTATGGAACGAGACCAGAGATTCCTGCTCTTCAGATGTGGGACTAGCACATCTTGCCAGTTCAGCCAGGTTCTAAAAGAGCTTGGAAGCAGAAACACCTATGGAGTCCTGGGAGAGTCTTCTGGGAGACCATCAGAATCTTGGGAGTCAATTGGTCAGTTTCTTGTAAATGCTTCTGTTAAGGGATACTGCTTAATTCTAAAGGGAATCTTGGTTGTATATCTAACAACTTGTTCTACAGTTGAAGAGCAGCAGAAAGTCACAGTTGAAAAGGAATCCAGGCCCGAGTAATCAGTGCAGAGCCAGAAACCGAGATTGCCGGTGCCCAAAAAAAAAAAAAAAAAAAGAAAGACCAGAAATCTAAATAGCATTTGTACAGATGAGCCACTAGTTCACTGTACAGATGAGCCACTGTACAGATGAGTCACTAGTTCAAGGAAGTCATTACTGAGAGCTTGATTGGACCTTAGCTCTGTGTTCCTCTAGGTAAAGAGAAGTGACAGTTCTTAAAGGATCTACGTTCTAACAAAAATAACCTAAAAAGAGTGACCGTGGTAGATGTTAGCCACCAATTTTCTAAGCATTTCAAGGGATCACATTTTCAAAGTCCCAGTAGAATTTCTAGAATTTCTCTCCTCTTTGAGCAACAAAGATAATATCTCTGAGATGCTACTAAGAAACTGATTTTTTTAAGTTTAGGACTTTCTTGTTTGAAAATTGATCAGAGAATTATCTAACTTAAAAATGTAAAAAAAATAACTCTAAGGCCCTCCAGGGTACAGGAGAGGGATGGAGAATGGGCATAAAGTATAGGTACTTCTTACCTCCAAGGTAGGCAAAACCAGGAGACTTGGTTCCCACTTTGCCCTGGCCTCTACCCTCCTGGACAAACCTTTCCCATTTGTTTTGATCACTCCAACTTGGAGGCCTTCTTCCATTGGAGCAGGGAAGTGTAGTGTGAGGTGTGGCATGATAACAAGAGATGACATAGGCTAGATATAGTTTTAAATATACTTTTCCTGCTGAGATACAGACCAGGTTTTTCTTCAGGGGAGGCTTGGAGGTGCCATTGGTTCTTGCCATCTGAATCTTGGAATAAGACATATTTCCCCTTAGATTTGGTTCATTTAATTAATTGGTCAATTAATTGTTTTTTGGGTTTTGGACCATATTCAGCAGTGCTCAGGGGTTACTCCTAGCTCTGCACTCAGAAATTACTGAGGGACCACATGGGATGTTGGGGAATCTCACCTGGGCCAGCAGTATGCAAGACAAATGCCCTACCTGCTATCACTCTAGCCCAAAGGTCTATTAGTTTATTATGCCTAAGTTCATTTGCTTAAGCTATGACTTAAGCAAATGACTTAAGCTATGACTTAAGCTAGCTTGGCTTAAGCTATAGACAGGCTATTAAGAGTGCTGTGGCCAGCATTAGCGGGAAGATAGTTTCTGGGGAAAGGGTTCAATTTTACCTCACTCCAGAGAAGTATCTGCCAATGGATAAAGTCGATCCTACAACCAGGCAGCTAAGGCAGTAAATCGTGGAGACAGAAGTCAGTTATCACATTGGCTGGGTCAAATGGACAGTATGAGCTCCCCTTTTTCCACTGGTCTACAGTAGCAGGCAGAGAACCACATCCCTCTGGGACCTGGGGCCAGCTTTTATTTTCAGAGAGGCTCAGAGCAGCCTTGCCTCACCCAGTCACATACTCTTCCAGATCCTTCTTTCTCGGTGATTGTGCCTTTCTTTATGAAGCCTTTTGTCCCTTTTTTACAAAGGTGTTCTGGGTCTCCCTACTGGGAAATCAGAATAGCCTTCTTCACCCTATTCCTTGGACCTCTCTTTCTCATCACTTTCTGATGGGATGAATTACCTCATATGTCCATCATCTCTGCCGACCGCCTCTTGCTGCCATCTATTTCCCATCAGTCATGTCTGTTCATCTGTCGTCCCTGAGCATGGTTTGCCACAAGCCAGGAGGCTTCCAAGAGATGCACAACTGGCTCACTCTGGCAGTCAGGCTCAGGGGTATAAACCTCCCTCTGGCCCCCTTCACTGCCCTCTAGCCTTCCCTTTGGCCCTCCATTGGCATAGACTCTTCTCCCCCACCCCTCTCTGGTTTCTTTTCCCTCCCAGAACCTGTGGTCTGTTCTCCAGCTACACTCAAGGCTTGTGCAAGCAGTGCTTCTGTCTGAAAAGGTCTTTCTCAGTCTTGTCCTCAGGTAGAGCTGCCTGCTCCCTCCTCTCTGCAGACCTGTTTATTTTAATTGTGTGACATTACATTTGTATCATATCTTCTTACTAAACTCAGTTCCTCTATCACACCAAGTTTATTATCTGCTGGTCTTGTTTGTTTGTTTGGGGGAGGGGCATGCCTGGAGATGCTCAGGGCTTACTCTTGGCTCTGCACTTAGGACTCACTCCTGGCAGACTTGGGAGAGCACATGAGGTGCCAAGGATTGAACCAGGATTGAGTGCATGCAAGGCAAAGCACCTACCTGCTATACTATTGCTCTTGTACTCTGCCAGACTTTGGGGCTTAGAAATATTCTTTCAACTGGGTTTGCCTTTAGTGATTGCCAGCTTTCCTCTGGGGGACACTGCCCTAGGATGGCACTGTTGTCCCTAAATACTTCCTTATGTACCCTTGCAGGAGCCCACCCTCATCCAAAGGTCACTTTATCACCATGTAATCTGAGGATTCACCAGGGACTGCAGTGGGGCTTGAGATGTGTATCCGGGCTTTGTTTTGGCCAAAGCAGAGATTCCCAACTCGCTGACTGCTACTCCTCAGTTTTTTCTCTATCATAAATTCTGACTTACCAATGAGCCAGTGAGGGCCAAGAATCTGCTCTCAAGCATAATACCTATCACTATCACTATCGCTATATTCCCGTTCATCATCAATTTGCTCAAGTGGGCTCCAGTAACATCTCCGTATGTCCTGTCTCATGCTAGTAGAGCCCAAGGGCATCTGCTCGCCTCCAGGAACATAAAGAGCCTCAAACCATTATATTAGGTCATTGGAATGACCTAACATAATTATTACTGGTATCTGGCATATCAAATACAACATGGGCAGCTTGCCAAGCTTATCGTGCAGGTGGCATACTCTTGTAGTCACCTCTAAATACAGCAATTATTGATGAACCGCGGCCACAAGCAGCCACGTGAGCCGGGCTGTGATAGGCTCATCTGCTGGATGGAGTTCTGATGAGAGGGAGGTCCAGATGTGGAAAATGGAGACCCTCATGGAGTGGGGGGGTTTGTCTGACTTGCTGCGAGGCTCTGCTGGGGTGGCGGGCCAGGGTAGAACCCGCAATCCCTCCTGGGTGCCTCGTGAGCAGCTGGGCACAGGGAGAGCTGATAGCAGCTCTGCCCCATGTCTGTGAGTCTCTGGGTGCAGGTATGCATAATACCTATCCTTGGAAAACTGTCATCAGTGAATTTTCAGAAATTCAAGTTTGTATTCTCCAGAGGAAATCTCTCTCTTGATAATGGACTTTTAGTCTTATGCTAGGTATAAAGGGAAGGGCAACTTTGAAGAAAGAGAATATATTTTGATTTTCTTTAAATATGTGTATATGAGTTACTAGTGCCATCCACTCCTGGTTATTATTAAGAAAGTATCAACAGGGGCCAGGGACATAGTATAGCAGGTAGGACAATTGCCTTACACGTGTCCAGCCCAGGTTCAATCGCAGCACCCTCTATGGTCCTCCAAGCATTGTTAGGAGCAGTCCCTGAGTGCAAAGCCAGGGGTAAGCTCTGAGCATAGCCAAGTGTGGCCAGCCCCGAAAGCAAAAAATAGCAACAGGCAAAAATACGAAAGTCATGAAATTGAGGCAGGTAAGGTAAATAGGAAAGGGCCCCCTGGCAGTGGAATTCCTGGGAAGTATCAAAACCAATAGGCCCAAAGCAGCAAATTCCCACCTGTGAGCACAGGAATAAAGGCCAAAGAAGACCTTCCTGGAGCCAGTATACAGACCCTGAGGAGGCTCAAACCCCCTACAAAGACAACAAACTTCAGAGACTGCCGGAAGGACTTGAAGGAGATTCACCCAGAACTTCAAAGCTGATCCTTTATGATAATACCTGACCTACCACACTTTGGCAGAAAACTCCAGACCAAGACAACCCAAAGAACATCCATATAAAAGTCAATTTTAAAGGCCTTCAAGGGTCTCTTTAGGAGAAGCCCCTGCTCTCCCTTGAGCATGTTATTCTCTCTCACTTTCTCTCCTTCTTTGCTTTTCCTCAAAAAGCCTCTAATAAAAATCTGTTTTTACATCACTGCTTGTCTACTCTTGAATTCTTTTCTCCTAGAAGGACAAGGACCCAAAAGGCCTGGGTAACACCTAGGACTGGCTTTATTTTCTTGCAAAGAGCAATTCCTTGCTCCAGCCTGAGTCTAGTTTCTCACTCCTGGAGAAATTGGGTGGCGGGCATTAGCTCCTGTGCCAAGAAGGTCATGTGGGCATCAGATGTGGCTTGAAGGCACCCCATGGGGCTGGTGGGGCTCTGCCATGCCATGCAGGGGTTTATCACAGACTGCCGGTCCTAGACTGCTCAGCTGACCCCAGCTGGTCCTCTGGCGGTAGAGGTGGAACGGGGAGAAAGTGGCTGCCTCTTCCGCTCCACCTCATCTACCCCACTGACTTCAAAATCACAGACGGAATTTGAAATGTGCAGTGGAATAAAAATTAGGGTCCACTTTGGCCTGGTCTGTCTAAAAGCCATAGGATTGAATAAATTGTATTTTTCTACAAGCAAAGTTATTTTTCATTTGAGAAGCATACAATCCATTTCGAGTTTCTTAGAGTAACCCCCCATTGTCTTTTAATGATTTTTCCAGAGAACACTTCAACGAAGGACAAATCCTCAAGTAGAGATTATTCTTTTACACACAGCATCAGTTTCCGCAGCTTGAGACTGTGCATTCATTCTAATCCTCACTGGCATGAGAAATGGAGTGTGGGAGGGGTGAGGAGCTCTAGGAGTCAAGGGTCTTGGGAATGTCCGTTCTTGGATGTCTGTGTAAGCGGGATCCAGGCATTCACTCTGTCACTTGCTCTCTTTGGAATTCACTCTCCTCATCCATTTCCGTTTCTGCCATCAGGGTTAAGATCAAAGAGGAATCAGGAAGCACAGAGAAAGGAAGCAGAGAGGATGCAAGAGAGGGAGAGAGAAGAGAAAGAGAAAAATTAGCATGCAAAGCGGAAACAGTTCAAGCTGGAAATGCAGAATTCCTCCTCTAGGATTAAGAATGTACAGTTTGGGGACAGCCAGTGCAAAAGGAAGGTTTACAACTGTGGAATCTGTTTGATTCTGAGAATTTGCACAGTCATAAATCATGAGGATTATAGACTCATGTCCCTGGAGTGAGCGCTACCTTCATCTAACTCAAACCCTCGATTGACAGATGGGGTTTAGAGTAGGACAGGATTTGTCCTTGTCACACCACAGCAAGGGGGGGTGTGGGCAGGCGGGGCTGGGTCTACAGCCATAATTTCCATTTCCTGATTCAGAGCACATTTCTTCACTATTTATACTCACTTCTTATCTGTTCCTGCCCCCTTTCCCAAGAATTCCCGAGAGACTTTAACTTCTTAATCTTGTTCAACTTTCCATTTCCCCTGGAGCTGGAGCATTTCTAGGCCAGAAATGCCCAAAAAACATCTGCTCAGTGACTGGACAGAGATGTTCAGGTATCTAATAAAACTTTATCGAGACCTTTGATCTGGACTGTGGTAAGAAAAAAAAATTCTTTTTCTTTTATGCAAATAAAAACATTCTTTAGGGAGGAAAAAACACTCTTTTGGGGAGTTTTTCCTCTACAAAGGAAAGTTACAAATGAAAGCTTTCTTTTGTAGGCTGACCCTAGTCGCATAAAATAGTACATCTAATACAGCAGTATCTTCTAACACGTTACAGTGAGAATGTGTGTTTAATCAGGGATAAAGATTTATATTCATGTTACTTACTTTCCACAAGCATGAATCAAAGAAACCATGTCTCTTTCAAGTGAGGGAGTTGTAGGAAGGTAGGTGAGAAGGGAGTCATAAATAAGCTTCTATTGCACTTCTGGTGCTTCACAGGTGTGAGATGCACTCAGAGCAAGCTAGAATGAGGTCAAAAGAGTGTGAGCGACCCTCAATTGGGGAATCTGGATCTGAATCTAGAGCACTGTTTCCTACACTGCCCACCCGGCGGCAGTGAAACAACCCAAAGTAGAAGCCAGAGGTAGCCTTGACTGCAACTGTGTATGAGGGACCAGACAGAGGGGAGGGCAGGGAGTGTTTTCTGTTTTTCCCCTAAAGAATATAGGTTTCTGGGGAGCACTGAGAAATTATTTTTTCTGAAAGTATGTTTCCCAGTTATCTCCCTAGTGCAGAGCTTCCTGACTCCAATCCTCATCTCCCTCCATTTGAGCGCACTTGCTTTGTACTAAGGAGTACTGTGCACAGAGCTCAGTCACATGCACTGCAGGAGGAGGTTGTAGACGCAGACGCTGGCATTTGAGTTCTTTGATGTCTCCATCTGGCTTTTTTCTCTCTGAATTCCCTATTTACAGCTATAGCAGCATCCTGTAAATGTTTGTTGGAAGCTTTTGGTTAAAGCTCTAATAAATTCCCTTTTCCCATGCTATTCTCTGACTCCAGCCAAGGCAACCTGCTGGATCCCAATCATTTAGATTGGCAACGGTCACTGTCCCAAAGTTCTCATGCAGTCAGGAGATAGGGGTGGAGAGAATGTCCCTATATCTCCTCTTCACCTTTCTGTTCTAAAGCAAATCTTGCCTCTTTCTCATCTTTCCTTCCCTAAATTTTTTTGTCACCACCCTTCTTCCTATCACTGTCATCAGAAAGAAGCTTTCTAAAATTGTGGTCCTCTTAAGTCTTGCTCTGAAATCACATAGATACGGTGGTGGCTGGCAATTTTTATTTTTGTAAACCGTCCAAGGTGATTTATATGGACTGTTCTTCTGAGCTACTTTGATAGATTCAAGATTATTAAACTAGTCCAAGGTCCACATTTCATAACAGTGAAGGACAAGAATCTATAATGGGTCACAGGAGGTTATTAGGGAGTAAAGTCTAGGCAAGAATTCTGGATCCCAAGAATAATGCAGAGTGGACAAATCAGAGTTGTATCTGATTTGTCCACTGTATTTCCCAGCATGGTCACTGGGCTGATTCCGCCAGCATTCCTGCACAACCCTAAAGCATGTGCTAGTGGCAATGGCTGATGTCCACATTAAGACTGATAAGGTCACTGGCTTGGGTTTAGGTACCCAAACAGTTTCCTCAGCTAGCCATTGTCAGAGCCAGTTTCAAGCCAAGTGACACAGTATGTCTTTAGCAAATTATTTGGCAGAGACCAAATGGGTTTTTATAAAATAAGCTGCAACACACAGGACATTTCTTTTGGAGTCCTCTTGCTGAAAGGGGTGATAACGACCTTTCAGTCCACCCTATGTATCCACTGAATCCCTGTCCCTATCCCTCTGATCTGTTAAATTTTCACCCCTGGTGAAATCTTTGCAAGGCCAGGGGAACCGATGATCTTGAGATTCACCCAGCTTTGCTCTCTTTACGTTTACAGATGGGGATCCTGTTGCTCCACGTCCCGTCCTTCAGACACTCAATCTGGAATGTGTCCATCTTTACATTGTCCTAGGAGGAAACAGGGAAGAAGGTGTGGAAAGGGTGGGATAGAGGCGTTGGTCATGGATTCTGAGCCAAACCAGACCTTATCTCAAGTTTGGCTGTTCTTGATGAGATTTTTTCCACCCATGAGTTCCAGGGTTAGCTCACAGATAAGGGAAAGAGAATTCCTATTTCCCACCCAAGTCTGGAAAGAGACAAGTCTTCTGCCTGAGATGGGCTAGGCCAATTGTCTTGGAAGGAAAACTCATACCATTGACTCCTCTTTAAGAGCGATACTTTTCACACTTGAACATTAGCATCTCTGAGGCTCTGCCTCAGACCACCTGGCCCTGTGCCTGTAGATTCTGTCTCCAGGGGTCTTATCTGGATCCTTGTACTCCCAAGAATAGACAGCACTAAAGGGAGGTGCTGTGGTCCAGAACTCCCCTGGAGAGAATATCCCTTGAGGGTGACAGCTCTCTAGCTTGACTGCACGTCACACTCACCTGGGCAGTGTGACAGAAACCCCAACCTCTGGCCGCTGGCCCCTGCTCCTAGACGTTCTGCTTTAGTTGGTCTCAGCTAGGGCCTGGGAGGTGACTGGATGCTTCAGTTTTCAGTCAACCAGGTGATTCCTAAGAGAACCTCTATCTCAGGAGTGGGCGAGTAAGCCATATTTGCCTACGCCTTGGATTGATATCTTTGCTCCCTGCTCCAGTTTCTCTCAGATAAGGCTAATAAACATGTTAAGGTTGTTAGTCCTGATTATAGGAGAACTAAATGGATCTCTCTGTCTCCCTCTCTCCCATATATATTTTATTATATTAGTATATAAATTAATTAATGCATATGAATAATTAACACGCACCAATATATTAATATATTGTGCATATAAATATATTTTATATTAATATGTCTTTTATTTATTTCAATTCAAAACAGCCCATATTTTATCAGTGACTTTTCTATGACAGTTTGGCACCCAAGCTTAGAATTTTCAGAAGACTGGAGTTTCCTTAGCATGTTGGAGGTTTGAAATAGCAAAGTGGACTATTAAGGGCTTAAAACCCACAAGCCCCGAGAGGCTCTGCAGGGCTTCTATGGCCACTCCTTTGGTCCCCAGCCAGTGCCCTGTATACCTTTAGCACTTTGTAGCCTGTGTCACAGCTGATGAGCACCTGGTCCTTGAAGGAATAATTGGTCTGCAAGGGTTCGATTTTCCCATGGACAGGAGGTCGTAGCCCGGGCACTCGTTCCCTGGTGGGAGTAATGAAAGGACAGTCTGTGAGATAACAAGATAAAGTCTGGTGGGGAGCAAGTTAACTCTCAGACAAAGGCCTGTGGAAGAAAAGCGTTCAGCTGACTGTTAGGAATCTTGGATCTCTTAGACTCTGAAAAATTCACTCTGGAAACATGAGCAGGTCACCTTCTAACTTCATCAAAACTCAGAGTTGGCCAGACTCCACAGCTGGACACAGTCCAATCCCCATGATGCAGGGGCTTTGTCTCAAAATCTGGGATAGCACAAACGTTTGGCAGTCATAGGCTAGGGTAAGACAGAGTAGGAAACAGTGTGCTGATAATCATTGAAAATTATGATGCTATCCAAGAACTGAGCTTTGAATATAGGCAAAAAGATGCACATGATAACCTCTAAATTATGTATTACAATCCACAATGTGTAAGAAATGGAAGTGAGAGAGAGAGAGAGAGAGGAGAGAGAGAGAAAGAGAAAAAGGAGATAAAGAACTTGACATGGAGGCGGGATGGGGGGAGGGAAGTGGGGACATTGGTGGTGGGAAATGGGCACAGGTGGAGGGATGGGTGCTGGAACACTGTATGATCGAAACTCAAACATGACTATCTTGTAACTGTATATCTCATGGTGATATAATAAAATATTTTTTTTTAAAATAAGATAAAATACTGACCCCAGAAGTCTGAATCGAAACATTGGACATGGAAATGTCCTGGTGGACAGTTCCACAATGAAATTGACCACATCATATTCAATTGACGGTTTTGCCTGACCGATGTCGCATGTCATTCCAAAATTCCAAACAGGATCGGATCATCATCTCCTTTGTGCAAAATTCTACTTCATGCAATGGGGGAAAGGCTGCAAAGTTTAAGAAGAGAACTCCCAGAACGACCACCAATTGGGAACTCTTTGGCACCACTGTGGCAACATGGGAAGATACCATCATTGACTACATCGATGAAGAATACAACTGACTGGTTCAGCACCTCCATGATTGTGCAAAGAATGCCAAGAGAGAGAAATACACAAAAAGTATGCCTGTCTTCAAAACTCCCAAGCTCATTCGCCAACATGGCAAGGCACGAGCCTCAGGCAACCAAATGCTAATGTCCAAGATCGCAAAGCAGTGCAGAGAAGCGATAAAGGAAGACCTCAAAGAGAGAAGAGCAGAAATACTGGCCGATACAGCAGAAGCCGGGAAAAAGCATTCGAAATGCCCTCCTGTCTTTCGCCAACTATAAGACCAAGATGACTGCCCTCCTAAGTCCTGATGGATCTATCACATCTTACAGAAAGGCAATGGAGAAGATTATCCATGATTTCTACTCAGATCTCTTTGATAGCCATGTCCACCTGCCCACATACCAAATTCTGCAGGATGGATATGTGGTTCCCAATATTCTCCCTTCTGAAATCCAACATGCCATTTCATTGGTAAAGAAGTGAACAGCACCAGGCCCAGACAAAGTCAGTCCTGAATACCTGAAGAATCTCCCATCAGTACTCATCAATACACTGACTCAGCTCTTCATACGCTACCTGTCCGATGCAAGGTGCCCTCCCAATGGAAAACCCGCAGGACAGTTCTACTGTTCAAGAAGGGAGTCATTCATGACATCAGCAACTATAGCCCCATCTGACTGTTATCTGTCATCTACAAGCTGTTCACTTGAGTTATCCTGAACAGGATTGGCAAAACATTAGATGAAGGATAACTATGCGAGTAAACTGGCTTCCGAAAAGGATTCAGCACAATTGACCATATTCACACATAGGGACATGCAGGAGACCCCTGGACACCTTTGTGGGGTAAGATGTAGTTTATCTATACAACAAACCATAGATGTTAACACTATTATAGACACGTGACCTAAACTATTATAATGAAATTTAATTTTTTAAAATTTAAATCAAATTATAATTAGACGGTCGGCAACTACCTCACCTCCGTTTTGCTGATAACATCATTCTAATGACACCAAACATTAGCCAAGCGGCACAAATGCTGGCTGACTTTGACCGAGAATGTGGAAAAATAGGTCTACAGCTGAATCTCAACAAAACTATGTTCATGAAAAATGAACTAGTTCCAGAGGCCCCATTCACTCTCAATGGAACAAACATCTCTGAATGCAGCAGTTATGTGCACCTAGGTCGAGAAGTCAACATGATGAACGACCTAAAACCTGAGCTGTGCAGGAGGAAGAGAGTGGCATGGAATGCCTTCAAAGGCATAGAAGAAATAGCTAAAAGGACAAAAAACCTCTGGCTCTGGGCACATCTCTTTGACTCCACCTGTCTCCCTGCATTAATATATGCCTCAGAGACCTGGGCCCTATGAAAGCAGGATGAGAACGCTATTCGGGTCTCCCAAAAGAGGAATCGAAATAGCTATGCTTGGAATATCACGCCTCACTCAACTGAGAGAAGGAATCTGGAGCTCCAACTTCCATCGCTGTTTGAGAGTCAGGACGCTGTCTTGTTTGCCAAGATATTGAAAAATCAGATGGGCTGGACATGTAATGCAATTTGGAGACGACCGCTGGACTAGAGCCATTACCGACCAGAGTCCATGGGATTTCAAAAGATCATGTGGCCGCCCACCTACAAGATGGTCAGACTTCTTCCTCAAGACCCTGAACAAACAGTTTGAGGCTCTTCATATTCCTGAAGCAAACAGATGCCATTGGGCTACACTGGTATGTAATAGGGTCAAATGGAAATGTTACTGGCACCCACTCAAGGAAATCGATGAATATTGGGATGTCAAGTAATCAAGTGAATTATAATTAACATATTATAATTAAATTAATTTTTTTATTTTTGGTTCATATCCAGCAATGCTCAGGAGTTACTCGTCGCTCTACACTCAGGAATTACTCCTGACTCTGTGCTCAGGAATTACTCCTGGCAGTGCTCAGGGGACCATATGGAATGCTGGGGGATTGAACTCAGGTCGGCCACGTGCAAGGTAAATGCCCTGCCCACTGTGCTATTGTTCTGACCCCTTAAATTTAATTTTTAAGAGTCTTAAAAATAGAAACAAGTGGACACAGAACTCGCTCAGAGTACCAATTTACATGCTTTACATAAAAGAGTCCTAGGTTCCAACCCTGACACTCCATGGGTCCTGAGCACTGTCAGGGGCCACCCCAAGCGTTCTGTGCAGGGAACGATCCATGTACACCAATGGTTAGGTCATAAAACTAAAAAGAAAAAAATGAAGACAGTATTAAAATTTAAAAAAATATGGGGGTAGGCAGCGAGATGGTACAGGGGCATATGCCTCGCATACACCTCACCTGGCTCAGTCCCTCCCACCATGTGACCTGAGTACTGCGGGGTGTGGATTAAGACCATGGGGACTTAAATCAACTACACAGCTGGGAGTGGCAACAGGCCCTCTGAGCACTACTTTGAAGCATGTTTGTCTCCCTGCACACACACACACACACACACACACACACAAACACACCAAAAATAACTCCTAAGTGCTCAAGTTTTGAACACTACCAGTCTAATTCAACAACCACCACCGCTGCTGCTCATTCATAAATCGGAAACTGAGTTAGAAGAGAGAGAATGTGTTGGCTCCCAGCCACTCACTATCAAGAGCTGGGACTCCACCACATCCCCAGACATTTCCAGGCCTGCATCCCTTGAGTCTGAGCCTCTGCTGGCTGAGACGAAGCATTGCACCTAGTGTGATCAGGAGAGTGAGGTCACGTTACCTTTTGCCCTGTAGGACAGCCTCCATCCCCGGTTCTCCCCAGAGTTGTCACTGCGGAACATGATCTGGATGCTGTGGCTCTGAGTATTGATGGGTTCTGGGGCTTTCTCTCCACAGAAGGGTCCAAAAACATTTGAACCAGCCTTAATCTGTGAGGGGAAGAAAGAGTAAAAGGAGGGTTGTATATAAGTAGCAGTGGGTGCTCCAGGGGCTCCACTGACACTGTACTCTGGGTTTTCTAGAAGTTTCCATCTGAGTCCACATTACACATTGAAGCTTTTACAAGTTAAATTTTCCCATTACTAAGTAGTTTCATCTTCATGCTCTCATTTCTGATTGTGCTCAAAGATAAACCTATGATTTAGAGAAGGGTGGTCCTGTCTTGTGCACAGGACAGAAAGAGCTTTGCTCTAAAAAGAACATATAGTCTAGTCAGTGAACACTAACAACAAATAATGGACAAGATAAGTATAGGCTGTTGTTGGTGCTATAAAAATAACCAGGATTATATATCCGATATATATATATACACACACACATATAATATATACATACATAATATAATAAATATATGCTATAAGTTTATAATCTATGCATCAAAATTTATGTAACATATAATTCATCACTTATGCAATAGATAAGTAAAATAATGATCAACAGTTTGTGGGGGTGGGTGTTTGGACATCACCTGTGGTGTTCTCTGGCTACTTCTGGTTCCGTGCTCAGCCGTCATTCATAATTGGGTTTGAGTATCATATGATGCTGGGAATCAAATGGGGTCAGCTACATGCAAAGCGAGCACTTTAACCCCTGTACTATTTCTTCATCCCCTGGATAGCAACTTTAAGTAATTTATAGGGAATGCCTTTTTGTAGGAGGTGACCTTGGATCTGAAATATGTAAGTCAAATAGGAAGTTGTCATTTAAAGATGAGGGGAGAATACTTTCTAGGATGAGGAAGTAACATATATAAAAGGATTAAAGGCAAAGGTATAAAAAGAACTTGGCAAGTTAAAAAAAATAGAGAAGCAGCCAGTATGACGGTAACAGAGGGCGTTTACCACACCAGATTAGAAAGGAAGGCAGGGTCCAATGTGTGGGCTTGACTCCAAAGTGTGGTCTTGGTTAACTTTGACTTTTAAAGGTCAGCCTCCATGCTAATGGAAGGAGAATGTAGGAGCAGGATAAAAGCTGGAAAACCAGTAGGGAAGTTTTGCAGTTGATCAGGAACTTAAGGATTTGGAGTGGGAGAGTGAGGATATAAAGGAGTAAGACCTTCACTGACGCATATTTTCTGGCTCCCATAAAGGCAGGGAGTTAAAGGCGTTTAACTCTTTTTTTATTCTCAGCTGACATTTTTTTAAAGGATTTTATTATACCACCGTGATATATACAATTACAAAGATATACAATTATAAAGTTCATATTTGGGTTTTGGTCATACAGTATTCCAGCACCCATCCCTCCACCAGTGCCCATCTCCCACCACCAACGTCCCCGGTTCCCTCCCCCTCCTCCAGCCCGCCTCCATGGCAGGTTCTTTATTTCTTTCCCTTTCTCTCTTTCTCTTTTCCTTCCCTTCCAGACTATGGATTACAGAACATACATTAAAGGGTTGTCATGTGTTTCTTTTTTGCTCAGTTCTAGGTTGGTATTAGTACCCTTTACAATTATTAGCACACTGTTCCATTTTCTGTCTTACCTAGCCTCTGACTCCCACACGTTTGTGATAATTTCCACCTTTGACAAGACCTCCTGATACATGTTTCACTTGACCTTGGATATTAGTATCATAATATGTACATATATATTTATGTATATATGTATATATTATTTTATATATGTACATAAATATTATATATGTGTACATAAATTTTTCCATATTTATGTCATGCAAATAAATGCAGTCATTCTGTATCTGTCTCTCTCCTTCTGGCTAATTTCACTCAACATAAACTTCTCCAAGTCCATCTCTCCTTCTGGCTAATTTCACTCAACATAAACTTCTCCAAGTCCATAGAACCCGCCATGCCTCCCGGGCGCCTCCACGAGCAGCTGGGCACAGGGAGAGCAAGTAGCAGCTCTGCCTCATGTCTGAGAGTCTCTCACGGGAAGCATGGCGGGTTCTAGTCCTGGCCTGCCACCCAGCAGAGCCTCACAACAAGCCAGACCACTCTCCCCCTACTCCATGGGGCCCTCCATTTTCCACATCCAGACTTCTCTCTCATCACAACTCCACCTAGCAGACCAGACTATCACAGCCCGGATCATCCACAGCCACCCTGCAGCAGTTTTTTTTTCAATCCGGACCAGGTATGCTGAACCAGAGAGTCTCAGACATGGGGCAGAGCTGCTACTTGCTCTCAATGTGCCCAGCTGCTCATGAGGCACCCGGGAGGCATGGCGGGTTCTAGCCCTGGCCTGCCACCCAGCAGAGCCTCACAACAAGCCAGACCACCCTCCCCTACTCCATGGGGCCCGCCATTTTCCACATCCGGACTTCCCTCTCGTCACAACTCCACCCAGCAGACCAGACTATCACAGCCTGTCTTGCGCGGCCGCTAGCGGCCACGTGGTTCATCAATATATACTTTATTTAGAGGTGACTACAACAGCATGCCACCTGCACGGCAAGCCTGGCAAGCTGCTCGTGTAGTATTTGATATGCCAAATACCAATAACATTTATTTTAGGTCATTCCCATGACCTAATATAATGGTTTGAGGCTCTTTATGTTCCTGGAGCAAGCGGATGCCTTTGGATTCTTCTATCATGAGACAGGACATATGGAGATATTACTGGTGCCTGATCTAGCAAATAGATGATTAACGGGAAGATAGTGATAGTGATAGTGATTTTTCCTAACAGCTGCATAGTATTACATTGTGTAGATGTACCAAACTTCTTTATCCAGTCATCAATTCTCGGGCACTCTGGTTGTTTCCAGATTCTGGCTATTGTGAATAATGCTTCAGCTGACATTTTAACCCTATCTTGGTGGCTTCTAGAATTCTGGATGACAATTCTTTTTAGTGGAGAGGAGAAAACAGTAAAACCCTGACACTGTATAATCCGAGATAAGCTGCAAGCACAGCTCCTGAGAGACTGCGTGGTGGGCACAGTGCTAAAATGCCCCATGAGCTTCATTCCAGGCATTGCTTCATAAAGATATGTGAAAAAAGGATTTTCAAGGGCAACAAAGGGTTGATTCTGTATTATGGGAGATTCCTGTGAAACCAGGTCAAAGGTCAACATTAGCAAAGGACAACTGACCTTACCCCAAAGCCTAAAGATCACTTTGGTCCTCAGGTTCACTTCCCCAAATGCTGTTTTCTTCATTTTGTCCTTCCCAAACATCCAATCCTTTCTTGGGTTTTCAGATTAGGCTGTGTACCCAAGGGAGCCATCCCAGAGAGATTTTATTTTTTATCTTGGTACCCATGGATTGTGGATTGCCTCCTTCACTGTGAGTTCTTTCCCGGTAACAACCTTTTCTTATGACTGTGCAGACGGGCAGCTACTTGAAGACATATGTCTGCCATCATCCAACCTGCTAGCTTGTTACCAATACAGCTCTTGTATCCAACCCAGTGTGTTTTCTGCTTGACTGAGTCCCTACCCCCACCCCTATCCCTTTCTCAACAGCAGCAAAATCAGAGCTTCACAATTACACTGGACTTGATCTGAGCAAGCTGGTAGATGTTCTTTTCGATCACGATCACGATCACGCTCTTCCTGTTGATCATCTATTTGCTAGAGCGGGCACCAGTAATATCTCCATATGTCCTGTCTCATGCCAGTAGAGCCAGGGCACGGCTTGCTACAGGAACATAAAGAGCCTCAACGATTATATTAGGTCATGGGAATAACCCTAATATAATTGTTACTGGAATTTAGCATATCATATACAATACGAGAAGCTTGCCAGGCTTGCCGAGATGTTCTTTTAAATAATTATTTCTGGGGAAGCAAGTCACCTGGGACCCCTACTCTGGGAAAACGTAAAGGTCTGAGAATATCAGTTTTCTCCAATTCAGTCAGATTTTCCATCATCTGTAGGGAAAAGGGAACTCTCATCCACTGTTGGTGGGAGTGCCATTTGGTCCAGCCCTTTTGGAAAACAATATGGACATTCCTCCTTAAAATAGATATTGAGCTTCCATTTGATCCAGCAATACCACTTCTGGGAATATACCCTAGAGACCCAAAAACACGACCTGCCACTCCATGAGGGCCTCCATTTTCCACATCCGGACTTCCCCCTCATCAGCAATCCACCAGCAGACCAGCCTATCACAGCCTGGCTCTTCGAGATCCATCCTGCAGCAGTCTTTTTTTAATCTGGCCCAGAGCCTCACAACAAGCCAGACGACCCACCACTCCATGAGGGCCTCAATTTTCCACATCCGAACTTCCCTCGTCAGAACTCCGCCCTGCAGACCAGCCTATCACAGCCTGGCCTGTGTGGCCCTACGCTGCGCTGTGCGGTTCATCAATAAATGCTGGATTTTGAGATGATTACAAGAGTATGCTACCAGCACGGCAGAGCCTGGTAAGCTACCTGTGTCGTATTTGATATTCCAAATACCAGTAACAATTATAGACCTCATTCCCATGACCCGATGGAATGGTTTGAGGCTCTTTATGTTCCTGGAGCAAGCAGGTGCCCTTGGGTTCTACCTGCATGAGACAGGTCATATTGAGATGTTACTGGTGCCCACTCGAAAGCAAATCGATGATGAACTGGAAGACAGTGATACAGTGATATACAATGACCCAAAAACACATGGCAGAGACACTATCTGTACTTCGTTATTCATCGCTGCGCTATTCACGATAGCTAGAATCTGGAATCAACCTAAGTGCCCGAGAACAGAGGATTGGCAAAAGAAACTGTGGTACATCTACAATATGGAATACTATGCAGCTGTCAGAAAAGACAAAATTATGAAATTTACCTGCAAATGGATGGGCATGGAGACTATCATGCTGAGTGAAATTAGTCATAAGGAAAAGGACAGATATAGAATGACTGCATTCATTAATGGGATATAAATAGATACCAGTGTTTTACTAAGTGTGGGAAATGCTAATGTCAGACTAGAACTCACCATTGAATATACACAAAGAGACTTAAATGATAAATTCTAAATATCTTCAGGGCTAGCCACAATGTGTAAAAGAAGAGGGAGAGAGATGCAGAGACAGAGAGACAGAGAGACAGAGAAAGAGAGAGGAAAGCGGGGGTACCTGCTATTGAGGCAGCCTGAGGGGTGGGCAGGAGGGGGTGTGGGTACATTGGTGGTGGATTGGGACATTGGTGGAGGGGATGGGTGCTGGAATACTGTATTACCAAGAACCAATTATGAGCACCTTTGTAATTGTATGTCTCACGGTGGTATAATAAAAAAATTAAAAAGAAATTTTCCATCATCCCCTGGTGTAGTGTCCACTGAAGAACTTACCTTGATGTAATCATAGGGGCAGGGTACTTCAGGATGGTCCTCAATGTCAAAAATGTCCTCAAACTGTAGGCTGATCATAAAACCCTCCTCCAGCTCGATGGTGTAGAAGCATTCAGAGCTCTTTGGGTAAGGGTTCGGGAAGTCTGGGCTGGTGATCACACCCGTCCTCTGAGTAAAGAGGTTGTCACTGCACTCCACTGTGGGGAATATAACAGAGCCAAGTAACATACTGCCACCACGACCACAGAGAGCAACCCTGTTATTACCTGCTCACGTTCTGCTTTTCCTAGTGATCCTGAGATGAAAGAAGGGAGCAATCACTTTTCCCACTTTGCAAGTGGGGTAAGGGAAACTCAGAGATGGAAAATTACTTCCAAGCTCTCACACCTAATCATTTTAAAGGGAGTGAGTGTGTGTGTGAGTCAAAGGTCCTGTGTGGTATTATTTTTTCTCTCAAGTTCTCTGGTATTGGTGAGGAAGGGAGATTGGAGGCCGGTGGAGTCTGAGATGGGCAGAATTTCTGATGATTTGAGACTGAAGGGTACTTGCAATGTTTTTTTTTGGTTCTTCTCTTCCCTCAGGCCTCTTCCCTTAAGTCTCTGTTTAAAGTATTCTTTGATCCTTCTATCTCACATACACCTTTTCGTTCTCAACTGTGGGAGCTCGTTTTTGTTTCTTGCTACTAACAACTACTTATGTGGCATGTTTGCTTGTGGATTTTCTTGTCCTCTTCTGACTGTAAGCCCCATGAGTCCAGGGCTCTACTATTTTCCCCCCACTGCATTACAATTAGGAACCCGTTGTTTATCACTTAGCTCATCACTAAGCTCTGCCAAGTTCCATTAAATCAAGTAAATCTTTGACCTTAAGCTGATTCGTCCTGAAAAAGAATGTCGATTCTTTTAAAGTTCTTTTTCGTTCTGCTCATTAGCAAATGGGAAAACTCTGGCCCAGAAAGCAGGTATAATTAAGTTGAAGACCTACAGCTATGAGCTACAGAACAAGTTTGGAATTATGTCTCTTGAATTCCTGCCTATTTTCATTTTTTAAATATTGCCCATGATGGGGGTTAACACTGGTTTTTGAGAATGGAATCATTCGTTCTTTGATACAGATAGACATATAACTTATGCCACATACATAATGTATCAGTCTTATCACATTTCATGAGTAGGGGCTATTCGGAAAATAATGTTTTTAAAATTTTTATTTTATTATACCATGTGATATATACAATTACAAAACTGTTCAGGATTAGGTTTCAGTCATACAGTTTTCCAGCACCCATCCCTCCACCAGTGCACATTTCCCACCACCAGTGTCCCCAGATTCTCTCCTCCCTCCCCGAGTCTGCCTCTATGGCAGGCACTTTGCCCTCTCTGTCTCTTTCTCTCCCTTCTCTTATACATTCTGGCTTGCAATATATACTGAAAATAATGCTTTAAAAGGCTCCAGGGGCAGTGGTAAAATGGAAAGAAGTTGAAGAATATCACTCATTTTTTAGCTTCCATCATACTTAGCATGTATGTAAACAATAACACATATCACCACCTCAAGAATAGTCTTGTGTACAACTGATTTGCACAATGGGTCATACTGAGGTTTTATTTGGAAGCAAAGTGGAAGCTTTTTTTTTTTTTTTTTGCTTTTTGAGTCACACACGGAGACTCTCAGGGGTTACTCCTGGCTCTTTGCTCAGAAATTACTCCTGGCAGTGCTCGGGGGACCATATGGGATGCCAGGGATCGAACCCAGGTCGGCCATGTGCAAGGCAAAGGTCCTACCCACTGGGCTATTGCTCCGGCCCCATAAAGTGGAAGCTTTTGAAGGGGAGGCAAAGAATCTTTGTTTTCAGCCTGGTCCTTCTCCAGAGATCTCTCTCTTAGCTTCCTAGTGATCTTTCTAACATGTCATGCTAATCTCTTGATAATTACCCAAATCATCCGAATTCTGTCACACCTCTGAATGTTTGCAGAAGCTTCGCTCCCTGACCAGAATGCCTTCCCCTTTCTTGTTCTCTCATCTCTGGAAGAGTTTGAAGGAGGTAGGTGTAAGTTTGAGTGTGGATGCAGACATTTCTTGCCTGGGATTTGCCATACCCCCGCCTTGGTTCATGTGGCTTTACCCCACCAGTTAGGAAGCTCCTCATAGAAAATGGATGAACCCCGTTATGCCTCTATCCCTGGCCAGCCCAGACACTGCAGCAGGCTAATGAGAAATAAAAACAATGAGAGAGAAATGAGTTGCTCCTTATGGTCTCTGTTTCTGCTCTTTCTCCTCCCCTCTCTCTCTCTCTCTCTCTCTCTCTCTCTCTCTCTCTCTCTCTCTCTCTCTCTCTCTCTCTCTCCCCTGTGGAGTAAGTTGTTCTATTACAGAGGAACTTAAATGCCCATGGAAGAGGAGAGATCTCTGAGTTCATGGCTCAGAAGGAGACTGGAAAATTGGTTTCCTGTTGACTTGACCAGGCTAATTCCTTTGTAGGAGAGGATATGGGGACAAAGGACCAGATATTTCTGCTTCCCAGAGATGAGCAAATGGCCTAGAAGCTAGTACTTCCCAAATGTAGCCCTTTGGAAAGTAAAATTGGATTCCAGGCTGGTGGGCGTTCAAGTACAATGTGATACAAGTACCTAGTCTATGTGGTATTAGAGGCACAGCTCCCTGAACTCATGTTCAGTTGTTCTTAATGAACATCTGTCCTCTGTTTGAGCACATCATAATCTTACTGGGAACTGTGGTACATTTGGTCATGTGTAGAACCATCCCTGTGCCTCACCTCTGCAGGTCCTGTTGTCTGTGTGGAGAATGTAGCCAAAGCGGCAGGAACAGTAGTAGCCGCCAATGTAGTTGTGGCAGTAGTGGTCACAGGACAGTTCCTCGTCCTCCTGTTCTGTGCACTCGTCCACATCTGCAGGGCAAATAAAGCCTTTCATTTATTCAACCCATGGGTAGCAATGAAGACAATAATCATGCTTACAGACCACTGATGATGGGTCACTTGCTGTGTTGATTCATGCATTCTCCCCATTTAATCTTCCTGAAGGGTCAGAAATATCCATCATATCCATATTCAAATGAAGAATTGCAGACTAGATAAGTTGTATAAGAGATCCCATGATGACAGAAAGCCAGGTTTAAACCCAGGCAGTGATAACCATAGCAAAAGGGGCTATTACTATCCTATTCCAAAATTATAGAACTGAGAATTAGAGTTGTTAAGGAACTTAAGTCAGCTTAGAAAGTGGTAGAGACAGAAGAAGAAAGACAAACAGGATGTCCTCACTATCGGTGGTATATAGAACATCGGATAAGGAAATGTAGTAAAAGGGAATGTCTAGATCACTCTTGATTCCAATGTTCAGAGAGGAGAATGAAAGAAATCGGGGCGGGGGGTGGGGGAAGAAGAGAACTGGAAGTAATGTGTAAGCAGGAACCAGGGCTTCAGTTATACTGGTGATATGTGTGAGTGGTATAGCTATATATTCAAAACACAGACTCAACAACACTGAAAATATAAGATCTAAGCTGCAAACACAAAACTGTTGATGTTCCTGTCAAGTTGACAGTCAGGGAAGAAGTGGAGTTGGGGAGGGGTGGGAATATGGGAATACTGGTCTAGAGAAGTTGACACTGCGGGTGGGATTAATGTTGAAATATTATATGCCTAAAGCTCAACAACCAATAGCTTTGTACTTTTCAGTTATTTAATTTAGAAAAAATGAAAATAACAAGAAAAGAGTACTAGACTTACTGTTCAAATTAAGCAGTAACCTCAAACACCAGGTCTTAAAACCTCTTAGCCGTCTATTTCAAAAGTTTGTAAAACAGGTCAAGACCTGTATTACAAATGCGGGAATATAAATATATGCTAAATATCCCATATTTGAACATATATTTTCCAGAAAATTATGCTTGAACACCAGCAGGCTCATGCAAGAAAGTTTAATATTACAAATTGCCATAGAAATGCAATTAAAGCTGTAACTGCACACTTACAAGAGTGGTTAAAAATATGAAAACCAACAGGACCAAATGTTGATACTGTTAAAACATTCACATATTGATAAAAATATATAAAATGGTCTTGGGAAAGGTCTGGCAATTTCTTATAGAACTAAACGTAAATAAATCTATGCTTTGACTTAATCCTACCAGATATATACTCAATAGAAATATTAACACATGACTTCCAAAAGACACAGCCAAAAGACCTAAACAGGAAGGTTGACAGAGCTTTATTAGTGGGAGTAAAACAAATAGACACCCCCAGAAGTGTATCTAGAGAATAAGTTAAAAAATTAAAATATATTTATAGAACATAAAGTTGCCTAGACAGGAATAAAGGGCAAAATTACTATATATTCCAATATGAATGAGTCTCAAGAACATTATTTGACTCAGAATACTCACAGTTAAACTATATCTGTGTGCTTCACTTATATGAAGATTTAGAAGAGGCAAAAAATAATCTTTGGCTGGAAAAAAAGTTTAGAAAAAGTTGTTGCCGCGAATTGAGTAGAAATGGGGTGCGACTAGGAAGGCACATGAGAGAACTTTGGGGGTACAGAGGAATATAAAAAATCTTAGAAGCTGACGATGTTTTGTGCTTTTCATTACATGGAAATTTTACATTAAACAAAAAACATGAGTAGGCATTGAATTCCAGTAAAATGATACATATGCTGCGTTTACTGATGTCTGAAATTTAGTTTGAAAAACTTGAAAAATATGAATCATGGTGGGGAGATAATTCAAAGGGCTGTGAATCATGCGAAGCTCCTGTTTGGCTCCTGATACCTTAAGCATTGTGCCCTGAGCAACACCAGGAATTATCCCTGAGCACTAAGCTGGGTGTAGCCCCTGAGCACTCCTGCTTATGGCCCCCTAAAAAATTTAAAAAAGAATTGATGGATGGATGGTCACAGAGAAATTCACTGCAATGTTAATGACAGAATCTGTGTGGGAGCACAAGACATGTTCAGTGTTTAGAGTAAAGAGAATCGTAGGGATGAATCACCCAGATTCCAACTTACCCACAGCCAAGTAGTGGGCATCAAAGCCCGTGAATCGCTCCTCATTGGAGAAATCTGACCGAAAAGTGACAGCCATGAAGGAGCCTGGGGAGAGAACCACCTCCTGGCCAGGGGCCTGCTCTGTGTCTGTGGTCTCCCTGCCACAGAAGGTTGCGAGTACCTGGTCTTCATTTTCTACCTTTGGAGTCAAACAGAAAGGGAACCACATGAGCAGCTTCCCCAATTAGCTTCTCTGCTGGCCTCCCGGTTCAAAAAGAAGGGAAGAACCTCGGTAGACCAGGAAGCCTGGGGAATTCAGGAAAAGGGAATAATGGTCAGTCATTTGAAGAGAGAGAACATCACAGGTTAAGTCAAAATGGTCATCGAATCATGTTTCATTCATTTTGTTTAGGTTCATCAGAAGGTGCTTGGCATTTATTTCATTCCTTTCACAACCACCTGCCTAGTTTATTGAAAATACTCAGTGTTAAAATTCAAAAGAGTCTGGGTGAGATACCCTAATGGCTACATTTTGTAGTCTCTATATAGAATATTTATGCATTTTATAGGAACTTATTACCACATGCTTCGCACTACATACTACCAACTCTATATGAGTCATTTACTGATCATAAGTTTGTGTCTATCACTGAGTGTGGCATGGGATAAGTGTTGATAAGAGATGAGTAAGACAGTATTGTGCATGGAGGGGCCATGTTCACATAAAGAAAATGGACACTAATATATATGAAATATGATGTAGGATGTATGATAGATATTATATAATATATAATATCACTGTATCACTGTCTTCCCGTTCATCATCGATTTGCTCAAGCGGGCACCAGTAACATCTCTATATGACCTGTCTCATGCAAGTAGAGCCCAATGGCATCTGCTTGCTCCAGGAACATAAAGAGCCTCAAACTATTCCATCGGGTCATGGGAATGAGGTCTATAATTGTTACTGGTATTTGGCATATCAAATACGACACGGTTAGCTTTCCAGGCTCTGCCATGCAGGTAGCATACTCTTGTAGTCATCTCAAAATCCAGCATTTATTGATGAACTGCGCGGCCGCTTGTGGCTGCGCAAGCCGTGCTATGATAGGCTGGTCTGCTGGGTGGAGTTCTGACGAGGGGGAAGTCCAAATGTGGAAAATGAAGGTCCTCATGGAGTGGGGGGGATCGGCTGGCTTGTTGTGAGGCTCTGCTGGGGTGTCGGGCCAGGGCTAGAACCTGCCATCCCTCCCGGGCGCCTCATGAGCGGCTAGGCACAGTGAGAGCCAGTAGCAGCTCTGCCCCATGTCTGTCTCTATTATTATATAAATATAATGTATAATATATAATATGTAATTTGTAATATGTAATATATAGTGTCATATAAAATATAATATCATATAAAATATAAAATATAGAATATAGAATATATATTCATATATATGAATATATATATGAAGTGACAAGTGCTTTCATGGAATCTAGAACTGGGAATGCACTCAGAATATGGTGAAAATCCCTATTAGAATATCAGTCATGGGAGAGTAAGATTGTTTTTCTTTACATATGTGTTTTAGTCTTAGAACAGGATTTGTCAGACAGTAGTCATTCCATACATGTATGTTATTAAGAAATAAAAGTGCAGATACATTTTTGGAGGGAGGGCGGGTACCCCAGTGGTGCTCAGAGCTTACTCCTCGCTTTTCACTTCTGCTGGTTCCCAGGGGACCACATGAATGCTGGGATTGAATCTGGGTCAGCAATGTGTGCAAGGCAAGCACACACTGTACTATATCTATGTCAGTATCTGTATCGATATATATATATATACATATACGTATACATATACATATATATATATCATATCTCCAGCCATATCCTTAATATCATATGTGTACCCATGTGGTACAAAAAATACACAAGGAGCCAAAGAGTCTGAAGGGATTATAGAGGGACATAGATTTGGAAGTGCATAATTTAGAAGATGGTAACTAGAATGTAGTTGACCTTATGAATAAGAAGTGACTTCTCAATATAATGTAGATTAACCAGTGCCTGCTGCTAGGGAGTAGGCTTGGTGGGTGGGTGGGAAACCAGGGTCTCTGGTGGTGGTCAGGGCACACTGGTAGTGGGGCTATTATTGGAATTGTGAACTACTTTGTAAATCATGGTGTTTAAATAAGGTTTAAAAAAAGAAAAATGTGGCTCCTTGAAATAGGGGAAACCAAACAATCAGAACTATACCTGGTAGGTCATATTAATAAGAATAAAAGTGCTAGAATCAGGGCTGAAGACATAACTCAGTGATCAGGAGTATTCCTTGCATACACAGGGGCCCCATTTGATTCCTGGCACTGCATGCTACTCACAAAATATTGTTGGTGTAGCCCATGAGGACCCCAGCATTGCCACGTATGGTCCCAGTGACCTCCACTATTGCATTCTGGATACTGAATGCATGGAACTGTCTGAGTAGGTCGGCAGCGTATTCCAGGGTGTGCTTCCAGGGCCTTCAGAATGTTGCTTGGGAAGCATCCCAACCAAAACAATACTAGAATCATCAAGAAATATGCTGTGTGTTTATGCGATGATCCTGATATAAAAGATCCCAATTTTCTAAAATATTCCTTATTTTGGAAGAGCCAGAAGTCTCTGCACAAACTCAAAATCCAAGCACAGATCAAAGACTGATTACCTGAAACTGATTTTATAAGTGTGATTTGGGAAACATAGTATGCTAGCTGGTTAGTATAGTTATTTGATCACTGATAGTAGTCAGTAAGTATACTTATTTGCCTTCTCACTACTGTTCTCATCCTACACCTACCCTGGGGATCAGAGAGAATGTACAGTGGTGGGTAAGACACTTACCTTGCATGAATCTGACTCAGGTTTGATCTCTGAAGCTTTTAAATATGTATCTGTTTGCAACCTCTAACTGGACTTTTTTTCTTTCCCTTTTATGGGTTTTAGGCTACACATGGCAGTGCTCAGGATAACTCTCAGCGTGTTGCTTAGGGAGCAACATGGTGTCATGGATTAAATCCAGGTCTCAAGCAAGTGAAACCATCTCCTTTTCCCATTGAACCAATTCTCTGGCACCTTCATGAATATTTTATTAAAATTTCATAAAAAACCTCTTACTGAGAATGATTTCTGCTCCCTCCCAATGTCATTAAAAACAAGTTCTCAAAGACTTTTATCTCGAGCATATTTTAATGAATTCATTGTTTTGTTCATTAGCTTAGTATGTCAGTAGTATCTTGACATTTGACATTCTATTTTGAAGTTAATGATTTATTTATTTAAAATAAGTGGGAGTTTAAAAGAAAAACAATTTGCCTTAGTAACAAAATACAAGGACAATTAATTGCTAACTTTGAGAATTGAAGTGTAAACAGAAGATGAGATCATGGCTTTGCTGTTTTTTTCCTCTGCTCTACAGATACTAGCCAAATTCACAGAAGCCTTAATACCATACAGTAGAATGTGGCTATCTGCACATAGCTCCAGTGTCACTTCATGAAGATCACAGCTAGTTTATTTGCAGATCCCTAGCAGTTAAGATTTTACATAGGTGTAAATTAAAAATAAAAAAGCGTCTTTAAGGTAGAAAGTTTTCTGTTTTCTTAGGTAAATCATGGCTTCCCTTTCTTAGTAATTTAGGAATATTATTGTGAATATCAATGGCCAAGGACACTGCTTGCCTTGCATGGAATGGCTCCAGTTTATATAATGTCTTAGAAATAATTAGATATTTTCCTCCCTCCTTCCCTCCCTCTCTTTCTCCCTCCCTCCATCCCTTCCTTCCTTCCTTCCTTCCCTCCTTCCTTCCTTCCTTCCTTCCCTCCTTCCTTCCTTCCTTCCTTCCTTTCCTCCATCCTTCCTTCCTTCCTTCTCTCCCCTCCTTCATTCCTTCCTTCCTCCTTCCTCCCTCCCTCCCTCCTTCCTTCCTTCCTTCCTTCCTTCCTTCCTTCCTTCCCAAAATTTCACTGAAAGAAATTTAGAGATGTAAGGAGAGAGAGAGAGAGAGAGAGAGAGAGAGAGAAGGGGTATTCAAAAAAGAATGCTTCTCCAGAGAGGAAAAAGCCTTCGCTGCATATTATTTCCTATTCTTTAGTCTGCTTATTAACTATTGACTGAAATGTGTTATAAAATAAAAACAAGCTAAGCTCGTGTTATTAGCATTTAATAAAAATAAAACTAAATCAATTTATAGTTAAGTCTTCTATGGGAGGGATTTATCCACTTGTAACTGCATGAACAAAAGTTCACAGTTTTCGTGATCTTTGGAGTAATAAAAGATTAGTGTAGATCTAGCATCTGAAAGCTCTGTTCCATCTCTCTGACAACATATACTGTAACAAGACAACCCTCTTCTCACCTCTAGCTCTGAGTTATCTGTCTGCTCAAATAAGAGCCCTAGCTTTTATTCTTTCTAATTTTGACATCCTGCTATTAAGACAAGTCCTCAGATACATACATCAAGCACAGATTGCTTGCTAGTGAAAAACTTTATGAACCTGAACTTATTTGTGGTCTTTAAGTATAAAATACAAAGATAAAGTACTAGTAACTAAACATATCTTGAGCATTAACACTTCTAGGCACAACAGTCACTTTTCTGTAACTGGGTATCCCCCAAATTTGTAGCCCTTATAGTACTACATTTTTATACCACAGTGAGATATACAATTACAAAGCTGTTCATGATTGGATTTCAGTCATACAGTGTTCCAACACCAGTGCACATTTCCTACTACCAATGTTCCTAGATTCCCACCCCTCCCCATTTCTTCTTCTTCTTCTTCTTCTTCTTCTTCTTCTTCTTCTTCTTCTTCTTCTTCTTCTTCTTCTTCTTCTTCTTCTTCTTCTTCTTCTTCTTCTTCTTCTTCTTCTTCTTCTTCTTCTTCTTCTTCTGCTTCTGCTTCTTCTGCTTCTTCTGCTTCTTCTGCTTCTTCTTCTGCTTCTTCTTCTTCTGCTTCTTCTTCTGCTTCTTCTTCTTCTTCTTCTTCTTCTTTCTTCTTCTTCTGCTTCTGCTTCTTCTGCTTCTTCTTCTGCTTCTTCTTCTTCTTCTGCTTCTTCTGCTTCTTCTTCTTCTTCTTCTTCCTCTTCCTCCTCCTTCTTCTTCTTCTTCCTTCTTTCTTCTTCTTCTTCTTCTTCTTCTTCTACTTCTTCTTCTTCCTCTTCCTCCTCCTCCTCCTCCTCCTCCTTCTTCTTCTTCCTCCTCCTCCTCCTCCTCCTTCTTCTTCTTCTTCTTCTTCCTCTTCCTCCTTCTCCTCCTTTCTTCTTCCTTCTTCTTCTTCCTTCTTTCTTCTTCTCCTCTTCTTCCTTCCTTCTTCCTCTTCTTCTCTCTTCTTCTTCTTCATTATTTTCTTCTTCCTCCTCCTGCTCTTCCTCCTCCTTCTCCTCCTCCTCTTCCTTTTTCTTCTCTCTCAACCTTCTCTTACACATTGTGACTTAGCATAGACACTTTGAATTAAATCAACCAGAAGTCTCTCTATATGTTTTTTTATCATTCTAATTAGGATGTGTCATGGAGTATTCTTATTTGTATTTCTTTTTTAGGTGGTACCCTTCAGGCATTCTGAATCTGGGAGCAAACATGAACAGCCTTGTAAATGTGTATCTCAAGGTGTTATCTAGATCACTAGATCACTAGACATCCTGTTGTTCATCGATTTCCTCTAGCGGGTGCCAGTAACATTTCCATTGGACCCTATCACATGCCAGTGTAGCCCAATGGCATCTGCTTGCTTCAGGGATACGAAGAGCCTCAAACCATTTGTTCAGGGTCTTGATTTAGAAGTCTACTTGTAGACTTCTTGTAGGTGGGCGGCCATGTGATCTTTTGACATCCCGTGGGATCCAGTCGGTAATGTCTCTAGTCCAGCAGTCGTCTCCAAATCGCATTACATGTCCAGCCCATATGATTTTCAATGCCTTGGCAAACAAGACAGTGTCCCTGACTCTGGAATTGCAACAGAGGTTGGAACTCGGGATTCCTTCTCTCATTTGAGTGAGGCGTGATATTCCAAGCCTAGCTCTTTCGATTCTTCTTTGGGAGACCCGAATAGCATTCTCATCCTGCTTTTGTAGGGCCCAGGTCTCTGAGGCATATGTTAATGCAGGGAGAATGGTGGAGTCGAATATTATTATCACGGTGTTATAATAATATATATATATGTAAAGAATATATATGTGTGTGTGTGTGTGTGTGTGTAAAGAAATAAAAAAGAAAAAAATCAACCAGAGGTAACTATGATTACGGATATACTTAATGAATATATGTGATTATCTTCTTTCCTGTAATTTGCAGGTGTCAGAATGACTGAATGGTAGACAATCATCACCTGGAGAGTGACACCATTCCAGAGAAAATGTAGCATAACCCATTGAATCTCTTATGAATCTGATCCCGATATGTCCTTAGAGGTAGAAAGGGAAGGCCTGTAGCCTGGGAATTCCAACTGTAGCCCAGAAAAGAGTTGTGGAACATCAAAGCTGGGAGTGATTATTAAGTTTTTTCAATCCTCCTCTAGAGGAAACTGAGCTTCAGAGAGGGGATGTAACATGCTTGAGAATGGAGAGATAACCACAAGCATTTCCTGATGTCAATTTCGTTGTTTGTTCTGACAACAAGCTGAAGACAGGAACCTCCCAACACAGTGAGTGCATGACAAAAGACACAGACATTTTGCCAAGCAACTTTTCTCAAGGGCCTTCTGACACCTTATCTTGGGTATATAAACTGTTTCCCAAAAAGAATTTGGCTCAATGACAGCTCCAGCCACAAGTTAAACAGAAAGGTCCTGTTAATACACGCAGCCCCAGCTACACATGATAAAATTGGATGAAAATTATTTAATTCTGAGTATAAGTATGAGGTTGAGTTCTCACTGCTGCTTGGCCCATCCCACTAATTTGATGGTGGAAATACCTCTTAAAAGGAGACACAGAATTCATAATAATAGAGAACCATCTGGCTGGTCTCATAGATTCTGCATTTTCTTTCTCATAATGGGCAACCCATGTCTTTTCAGATTTTACTTAAGGATACTAATAAGAAGAGATATGTCCTTTATTATTTTCTCTAAACTCAGTTTTACAATTATGTATGCACTAAATTCTCTCCATAATGTAATGTGGAGGATACTAAAAATTACTTATTTGCTAACTGACCTTATTAAGCATGTCTTCTGTCCCTAAGAATGTAAAATTTAGGAAAATGTTATGTTTCAGGGCATTTTAAAAGTATCCAGAAGGAGACAGGCAGACATAGTGGTTTGAAGAAGGAAAATATGTGACTTCCTAAAGGAATCAGTATCCAGTAAGAGATAGGCAGTCCTGAAGGTTGAAGAAGGCAAAGACTAGCAAATAAAAATCCAATGCTTTAAGACTTTGCTTAGTAACGTTCCTAGAACTAGATCCTACATCCTAAAATTCCTCTGGTACCTCTTCTGGGTCCTAGAAGAACTTTTAAGACTTAGACACATTTAGGGGATTGAATTGAATTTTCCTGTTGTCAATTTAGTTATTCTTGGAACCATATTTTCTAAAATCCTTTTTTCAAAATGTAGGGCCCAATTAGAGGTGTCCAAAGAGGAACTTGTGTGTTTGTAAGTCTATAGACCTGCTCTCTGAAGGCTGTTTTGTGATCAGATACAAAGTTAGATAAGTCCAAGAGGTTCTAGGCTGTCTTCACCTTTCTCCATTCTTTTTCCAGCTCTTCATTCTAATTACCCATTTTGATGTCCAACGGTGACCACACCTATTGTAACTAAAAAGGCCTGGTTCCACTGCTGCCATAGGGATAACAGTGAGAGGTTAGTGACAGATTGAGAAAGAATTTTATTTTATTTTTTATTTATTTATTTGGTTTTTTTGGGTCACACCCAGTAGTGCTCAGGGGTTACCCTGGCTCTGCACTCAGGAATAACTCCTAGCCGTGACCATATGGGATGCCAGGGATCGAACTCGAGTTGGCTGTGTGCAAGGCAAAGGCCCTACCCACTGTGCTATCACTCTGGCCCTAAAAAATAATTTTAAAGGCAATATACCAACAGGTTGGAAGATGGTAGACTTATATGTTCTAAAAACCATCTTGTCAACAGGATCATTAGAAGGGTTTTTTTTTTATCTAAAAAAGAGCAGGGAAGGTAGGGTGGGTTTCAGACTAGCAGGAATCAGAATACTAGAAGCTCCTTATAGATTGGGCCCCTGCGGCACACTTCCATCTTATCTACTCAGCAAAGCAAAGGAATAAGCATAAAGGAGTAGGAGTGGGAAGAGTAAACTGAGTAAACTGTCCTCATCTTTAGGCTTTGAGGCAAGGATAGTTGATCCAATTTTAGCATCACCAATTTTGAGTAGCTATTCAGAACCAGCAGCTTCTCAAAGAACTTTCTTCCTTGGGCCCCTTTCCTGGTTCCCACTTTGGCTTCCCAGGAAGTCTTAAATCCCCAGACTTTTCTATAGTTACCCATCAGGGATTCAGCAGAACCTACCAGTGCTTTTTCTATGGTCATGCAGCTCCCTGACATACTTCCCTGGTGCCTCTTATGATTTCTAATACCCATAAATACTTGTTTTATTTTATTTATTTATTTTGGTTTGGGAACCATATTTGGGGGTACTCAGGGTTTAGTCCTCTGCACTTTGGCATCACTTCCGGCAGGCTCAGAGGACCATATGGAGTGGTAGGGATGGAAACCTGGGTCAGCCATGTGCAAGATTGTATCATCCTTTCTGGCCCAATATTTATTTTCATAAAATACTCATAGAGGCTTTGTTTTCCTGACTTATCTTAGCTAACACAGTTAAAGTGCCAGAAGTAAGGAAGCTGCATATCAAAAACATGTGGCTTCAATTGAAGATTGGATAGCAAGTAGAAGCTAGAAAAGAGACCAAGAAATTGCAATAGGAAGCTTAGAAAAGTAGGTAACCCAAATCATGTAATGGTGAAAGAATTAACCTTGAAGGGCTGATTTTTTTTTTCCATGTAGACTACTGAGACAAGTTGAAGAAGTCTATCAGGCTAACACTGGAAAGCAAAGGCTACACAGGATCAAGACAAGTAATCTGAGCTCTTCACACCAATTAGCTGGTGTCAGGGTAGTGCTGGGAGCCCAGACAAAATCCGGGGGCAGGGTCTGGGGATCCCCCTTCTGCCCCAGGGGATCGGCAGCTGGCGGCCAGAGAAAGGCACGAGAATCCAGCAAAGTTTCAAAAGACTTTACTCATACTAGTTCTGGTATACAATCCAGTAACAGGGAAATCTAGACTTTAGGTTCCTAGCTGGCCCCGGTCATGTGTAGGTTTAGAAGCCTTGGCCAAGATGGCCACTACCATGTGTTAAGGCCCAACAGGGAAGAGGAGAGAAAGAGAGCAGAGGCAGAGGGGAGGAAGAGAGGAATAAAAAGGGGAAAAGGTGTGGAATAAAGCAGGCTACAGCTTTTATAACTTTTCAGTGCAGACCGGCCCACATCAATGGAAAGCAGTTAGGGCCAATCCCTCTCAGGTAACTTTTCCCAGGACTTCACCTAGTCTTTTGAAATGTCTATTGCCCAGCTATGATCTGCCTGAGAAGTATCCTTGCAGGTCCTATGTAGAGGGGGATGGGCATGTATCTGTACCAATGGTATTCTACAACCAGGTATATATTTCTCCAAGCCTTCACAAGATTCTCGTCTTTACTTCATAGTTGTTTTGTATATTAACCTTTAGACTTATTAGAGAGCCACACATGCTTGCTTTGAGGCAAACAGCTTTTCTCTCTGGTCTAATTACTTAGAGATCCAACGTGGCCAGGTAAATATACTGGTAAGATCTATCTAGTCCCACAATGATTGTGGTAGCATGAGAGAAAATATTTATACCAGGTAACATAGAATACATGGTAAGATACACTGCCACATAAGGTCACTGATTCAAACTGTTTTCTTGCCCTTATATATACAAAGTGGCCTGCAGGAGGTAACTCCAGGCAAGGTGCAGAGGCTCTGGGCAATAGTGTACTGCAACAAGCTGAGAGACCACCAACTACAAGATGGACAGGGAGACCCAAACAGTTTATCAAGCTAAGTGATGGTAGTTATATGAATAAACTTATACAAATCTAGGATCTCTCCTATCTCCAAAAGCCTGACTACAGAATTATGAGCAAATAAAGTTAATGTTTCTTTAACTAGTAAGCTTTGGAATAATTTGCTATGTAGCAGTTGGTGACTGATAGGGTGGGGTAAAGAAGCAATTTGGGACCAAGTATAATAAGACAGACATTTGTAAACTAAATTTGGATAATCGCAATCTTAGTGATTCTTGGGATTTTTAAAGTTACCTACACTTACTCTTATGTTTCTACTACACTCGTAACAAAAACAAGGTACAACTTCTGTCTCCTGGAACCCTGTGTCTTCCTTACCCACATTCATGTGGGATTCATCACATTGTTACAGCCTCTTATTCTTTTTAACCCTTGGGTTTAGCAGAGCTGAAAAAGAATAAAAAGTCTTTTTTTTTTCTACACAAATAATGTAGCATACACCAAAGTTTTATCAAAACTTATCAAGGCCATTTTAGAAACCATGAATAACTTAGATTCCTATAAAGCAATGCATGGCAGGGAAGTCTCATGTCAGGACAGTTTTGGTGACTATGAAGTCTAAGTGGGACGGGGTACAAATGACCAGAAGGAGGGTTCTGCAACACCGATGAGTTACGTAGTGTGGAGTTCAAGAAGACTTTAAGAGAAGGAAGGCATGGTGGGGCCTAGACTTTTAAGATTTGAAATAAGAGCATCTCTTACTGAAACTAGATCAATCTGGGATCTTATCTTTACATTGGTTCCCAATGAGTTCACTCATTTATTACAGATTGGGAAATTCTTTATGATGTAGGTTAAGTTGCGTATCCCACAAAAAGACATGTGCAAGTCCTGATCCCTATTATCACTCAGTGGAAATAAACCTTTGAAGGTACAATTAAGTTAATTGTATTAACTTAATTGTAACAGCATCTTACCAGTTTAGAATGGACCTTAATTCAATGGTAGGTGTTCTTACAAGGGAAGGGACTGCTTTTTACAGAGACACAGAGAGATGAGGGAAGACAGAGGTGGTAACTTTGCAAGCAAGTTGTCACAGCCTTGGGAATACCAATTGTTGTGTACACATGTCAGAAAACAACAAGGGGCAAGGAATGGTTCTTTCCTAGAATCTTCAAAGGAACATGGCCTTGCCAACACCTAATTTCAGATTTACAACCTTTGGTACTGTGGGTGAAAAATAATTTCTGTTCATTTAAGTTACCCGTTAGTAGTAATTTGATAGGGTAGCCTTAGGAGACTAATACACTCTATGTGCCAGTTTTCTCAGCTGTTGACTACTGAAGTGAGTCATATTTATGTCAGAGGATTGCTTTGAACATGATATAAGTTAATATATATATAAAATCCTTGAGAAGGAACCTGGAACATGATCAACCCAGGAAGTCAGATAGTCAAACAGGGCTGTTTAGGCTCAGCCAACATGCAACAGGTTTCTGAACATCCAGGAGTAATTTTACATGCTAGAAGAATTAAGGTACTGAAACCATTACTGAATGCACTTTTATTTCCAACTTACACTTTTTTGGTTCTTTTTTTTTTTTTTTGCTTTTTGGGTCACACCCGCAATGCTCAGGGGTTACTCCTGGCTCTGCACTCAGGAATTACTCCTGGCGGTGCTCAGGGGACCATATGGGATGCCGGGGATGGAACCCGGGCCGGCACAGGTCGGCTGCGTGCAAGGCAACGCCCTACCTGCTGGGCTATCGCTCCGGCCCCTTTTTTGGTTCTATTTTTTAACCAAAAAAGTTATCTTTATTATATATATATATATATATATATATATATATATATATAATATAAAAGATAATTTTTATTTATGTAAAATATAGATATATATCTATCTTTTTTAAAAAGATAGATAAAAAAGTATATAAAAAGTAATATATATACCTTAAAGATATCTTTATATATATCTATATATATTTTATATATAGATATATTTATATATACTATATATTTAGATATATATCTATATCTATATCTATATCTATAACTAAATCAATATCTATATCTATATCTATAAAAGATATCTTTAAGGTATCTTCATTGGGATTTTGTTTATAAGGACCTCTCTCCTTGGGAGAAGGAGCCAGAAGGAAACTTAGAACCCTCTTAACCAAGTCTCCTGTTTTGTCAAATGGAGTCTAAAGACCCAGTGAACTCCCTGTACTTTTTATAAGCCTCCTGAGGTAGGATACAAAGGATACTACCCTTATTTTACAGAGCAAGTCAAGGGATCTTTAAAACTTCTATCTGAAAAGAATAGTGGTAAAGCAAGACTCTCTTCCGTTTCACTTTGACAAAAATGTTTCTAGATATGTAAACTCAGACTGGTGACTGAGTGATAGCCTGGACCTCCTCCTGTCTCAGGAGCTCTAGAGCTCTTTCTGACTGAAATCCCCACCTCCAGCCACTGGGCCAGGGATTTTTGACTAGTCTTGGTTCTTTACCCAGGTGTCCCTAGTTGGAGCTAAAAAATCACGAGAAGCAACAAGTTAAATGTACTAGACACTAGAAGAGAACTTGAAATTAAGGGAAAAGGGATACGTGTAGGTGTGCCAGAGGATCAGACTAGATATTATATTTCAGAAGCTCTTACAAGTAAGTAAAAATAGCATAGTCGGTGGTGTTAAGACTCAAGTTGGCATCATTTGAGAGGAACTGGAAGTTGATGTTTCAGTCCTGGCCCTGTCATTTGGCTATAAAAACATTATCAGCATCAATAATAATGATAGCTGAGGTGATAAGTGATAGTAACAGACACAGTAGTAGTAATGGCAATAGTAATAATTGCATCTGTGTGAACTTTCCAGATGACAGGCTATTTTCACTTTATTTTATTTGTTTCTGATGACAGTTTTGTAATGAATCTCCTTCAAGCAGAGTTTGTGATTCTGAGGGAAGTGACTCAGCTCTCCAATGCCACATGGCTGAGGATCGGAGACGAAATCCAGATACCCTGACTTCTAGTCCTGGTTCAGTAATCAGAATCAGAGAAGCATCAAAAGTCAGATTTGCAAAGGGCATTAGACATCCATTGCATCTTGTTCCTTTCTTGGTTCCAACGTATTAGGCCCGGAAAAGAGAAGTGACTCGTTTAAAGCCGTATTACCAGTTAATGGCAGAGCCATGATCAGGGCACAGATAGGTTTTCTGTTTATGGATTTATCAGAGTAAACACCTCACAACAAAACTGGGCAAGCTCTTAGAATGATATTGTGTGATATGAACACTGCACAGCATTTATTACATGTAGGTCATAGACAAGGACTGGATTCCAAGAAGCCTGCCAGTGCTGGGAAACATGTCCCATTGGCCAGCCGGGGTCTGTGCTCTTGTACAGGGCATGAGCCAGGCAGCCTAAAGCTACCTAGGAGGAGATTCCATGGGCCCGGACAATGGCAACCCGCAGGTGGGAAACTGGCAGTGCCCACCATCTCAGAGAGCGAGACGCGGGGGAACTCCTGGGAGTCTGGGAATAGCGCTGGGAAGGAGGGCCAGGATTCACTTTGTTTCTGGGGTGAAAGACGCCCCTACCCCATTGAGCTCATTTACATGCAAATCTCCTCGGGTCTCGGAGACAGGACCCCCAAAGCATTCAGGACAAGAAAACAGCCTGAGGACAAGAGAAAACAAAGCCTTATTGTGTTCCTCCGGTACAGAAACTGGCTGGGGGGTGGGGTGGGGGGGATAGAGCTCTGACACCGTCAGGAGGGTGGGGGCAGGGCCTCCTTTCCCCCAAAGCCATGATTAAGTAAGTGTTCCTCAGTGGAGACAGACCTGCCAGGCCAGTGTCGCCGGGCACAGTTCCCAGGAATGTGGGACCTCGGCATTGCCACGTGACCCGGCCTCGCCCCAGCTCAAATGCACATCCTCAAATCCTCCATTGGAAATCCTTCCAGTGAGCTGAAATAGAGAGTGAATGGCCTGGTTCTGCCCCGTCTTAGCTCCACTACTCAGATGTCCTGTGTCCCCTTGCAAGACTGTGCTTGGGTCAGTGTCTTCTACCAGCTTACAAGAACCACTTGTCAACTTCTCCCAAATTTTTCCAGCCCAATGTTAAACACAGTCCTCATTAAAAAATAAAGCTACATAAACATGAAATTGTATTACATTAAGAACAATTAAATAAAAACTCATCGGCTCTTAGCGTTTTCCTATTTGTCCATCTCTGGAGGCTGTTAGCGTCCAGGGCCTAGGAGTGGTGACTGGTGTCCTTCCACACATGTGCATCTCTTTTTCTGCTACTTCCAGTCCACCCCCAGGCCAGAAGTGGTTGTTAATCATTTATAGTGACAGCCTTATTTTCAGGGCTCAGTTTGCATAAACATACAAAGTAGACCTGAATACTGGCCTCTTGAGTCGGGAGGTCAAATGAAACGTTAGGAAATCAGCTTATCAGGTCTGTCATTGTGTCTCAGAGTTTAGCAGGGCGGTCTCCACACTGCTGTAATCTGCACTCTGCTTCTGGGCTCAGCACCTGTTCCTGTTTCTCTGTCTTCTTCAATCCTTGGTTTTCCGCTTCCTTGCATTGGACGTTCCCTCTGGTTGGAATTCGTCCCTCACAGAAAGTCAGAGAACTCCCTCACTGTTTTTTCTTATTTTTTGTTTATGGGTCCCACCTGGCAGTGCTCAGGGGTTACTCCTGGCTCTGGACTCAGGAATTATTCCTGGTTGTGCTGGGCTGGGGGGTGGGGTGGAGGCGGTTCTGAGGTAACTGGCTGACCCCATGCAAGGCAAGGGCCCTACCTGCCATACTATTGCTCCGGCCCTCATCATTTTCTGAAGATCATCATTTTTGTTCAAGTGTCACCTCAACAAGAACTTGCCAGACTGACAGAATTAAATCATAATTTGTGAATCTACTCTGGTTCACAGGGACCATCTTTACTCTATTTTATTTCTTTGCCCACTACCTTACTATTGACTATAATTTACTTCTGAATCTTGTTTATGTTTCTTGCCTGTGTTCTCCAGTGCAATATAGCTATTCTGCTGTCAGGAGCTCCTCATCTTTCCATTGCAATTCTACCCCAAGCAAGCTCTAGAGATGATAGATAATGCAATCAACATTTGTTAAATAAATGAATATGTCCTTAAAATATATATATATTTACATATTATGATACCATAATATATATTTACATACTATGATACCAAATTTAAAGGTCAGGAGAGACATGGAACTGAGCAAGACAAGGAGGTCTTGTCAAAGGTGGAAATTATCACAAATGTGTGGGAGTCAGAGGCTAGGTAAGACAGAGAATGGAACAGTGTGCTAATGATTGTCGAGGGTGCTGATGCCAACCTAGAACTGAGCATTAAATACAGGCAAAAGGATAAACATGACAACCTCTTAATGTATGTATTGTAATCCACAGTGTGGAAGGGAGGGAAAAGAGAAAGACAGACAGAGAGAGAGAGAGAGAGAGAGAGAGAGAGAGAGAGAGAGAGAGAGAGAGAGAGAGAGAGAATTTAAGAGCCTGCCACAGAGGCAGACTGGGGGAGAGGGAAGGGAATCGGGGACATTGGTGGTGGGAAATGGGCACTGGTGGAGGGATGGGTGCTGGAACATTGTATGACCGAAAGCCCAAATATGAACATCTTATGATCATCGTTGTAACTGTATATCTCATGGTGGTATAATAAAATATTTTTAAAAATTAAAAAGTGAAAAAAAATATGTCCTTTTTCTCATTCGTCCCTCCAAAGTAAATCCAAGCTCTTTTTTTTTTTTTTTGCCAGCACACAGCAGGTCTAAAGCACATAAATTTACTAATCAGAAACACTCCCACCCCTAGGACCAACCCCCACCTCACACTCACCCACCTTCACCCACATTCTCCACCCTGGTTCTGGGACCTTCCTTCTATTTTCTATCACCCAAAGCCTTTGCACTTTGCACTTTCTGCATAAACAGTTATGCTCACAAGTTCCTGAAGCTCATTTTCACTTCCTGAGGCTTCTGAACCGCTAGAAATGGTGTTTGGAACCTGGTGTCTCAGAGTGGAAAAATCATGCTGGGAACTACAATTGAAATTCACGAGAACCTTTTATCCATTTCTCTTTTCTTTCAGGGACTCCAACCTTCTGCCTACTCCCAGAGAATTAGCAGAGCTGCTGCAGTTGCTGGGGTCAGCCACAGACTGAAGGTCGAGGTCATGTAGTAAGTAAACACGGATCACTGCACAGCAATTAGGAGCCAGGGTCGGAGGCTTTGGTGTGGGAGCAGGGCCATGGGAGGGTGTTATCTTGCAATTACACAGCAGGATAGAGATTGGCCCAATGAGGCCTGGGGAAGGGGCGCTGGACCTAGAGATGTGGAAGACAGAGAAGTCAGCTAAGTCTAGTTTCCGCATTGGGCATATAGGGAAACTAAGGTCCAAACTTGCCCAACATCTCAATAGGAGGCAGTAGCTGGTTTCAAGACTAGAGTCCTTTCCTTTGAGATCACTGTCAGGAGCCATATGCCTTTTCCTGCTCTGCTCCAAGATTGCCTGCTGCTGCTGCAGGAAAAGCAAACTGAAAGAAAAAAAAAAAAACAGACCCGGTTCCTAAACTCAAGGGCTGAGAACTAGTGAAATGACCTTGAGGGCATCATTTGAATTTATGCACCAGTAATAGATAAGTCATGAGCTTTCCCATCCTTCATAGCTTAAATCTCATTTCTTATTGATCACTTGAATCCCGTTATTCATCGATTTGCTCAAGGAGGCACCAGTAACATTTCCATTGGACCCTATCACGTGCCAATGTAGCCCAATGGCATCTGGTTGATTCAGGAATATGAAGAGCCTCAAACCATTCCTTCAGGGTCTTGACAAGGAAGTCTGACCATCTTGTGGGTGGGCGGCCACATGATCTTTTGACATCCTGTGGGATCCAGTCGGTAACAGCTCTAGTACAGAGGTCATTTGCAAATCGCATTACATGTCCAGCCCATCTGATTTTCGATGCCTTGGCAAACGAGACAGCAACCCTGATTCTGGAATAGCTGACGGAGGTCAGAACTCCGGATTCCTTCTCTCACTTGAGTGAGGTGTGATATTCCAAGCATAGCTCTTTCTATTCTCTCTGGGAGACTCGAATAGTATTCTCATCCTGCTTTCGCAGGGCCCAGGTCTCTGAGGCATATGTTAATGCAGGGAGAACGGTGGAGTCAAAGAGATGTGCCCGGAGCCGGAGGTTCTTTGTCCTTTTGGCTATTTCTTCGATGCCTTTGAAGGCATTCCATGCCACTCTCCTCCTCCTGCTCAGCTCAGGTTTTAGGTCATTCATCATGTTGACTTCTCGACCTAGGTACACATAACTGCTGCATTCAGAGATGTTTGTTCCATTGAGAGTGAATGGGGCCTCTGGAACTAGTTCATTTTTCATAAACATAGTTTTCTTTAGATTCAGCTGTAGACCTATCTTTCCACATTCTCGATCGAAGTCAGTCAGCACTTGTGCCATGTGGCTAATGTTTGGTGTTATTAGAACGATGTCATCAGCAAAGCGGAGGTGGTGTAGTTGCCAACCATCTATCTTCACTCCCATTCCTTCCCATTCTAATTGTCGCATGATGTTCTCGAGGTGGCGCTGACGAGTTTTGGTGAAATGGTATCACCCTGTCGAACCCCTCTTTTGACATCAATGATCACTTCTTTGTAGAATGGTGAGATCCTGGTGGTGAATCCGTAATACAGCTCACAAAGGATCTTGATGTATTGGGTTTGAACACCCTGTTTGGCTAGGGCTTCGATGACTGCTTCAGTCTCCACAGAATCAAAGGCTTTCTTTAAATCAATGAACATGAGACAGAGCTGCATCTTGTACTCCCTACAAACCTCAATGAGCCTGGTTACTGTGTGGATATGGTCGATTGTGCTGAATCCTTTCCGGAAGCCTGCTTGCTCGCATGGTTGTCCTTCATCTAGTGTTCTGCCAATCCTGTTCAGGATGACTCGTGTAAACAGCTTGTAGATGACGGACAACAGGCAGATGGGGCGATAGTTGCCGATGTCAGTGAATGTCTCCCTTCTTGAACAGTAGAACTGTCCTGCTGGTTTTCCATTGGGAGGGTACCTTGCATTCGGACAGGTAGCGTGTGAAAAGCTGAGCTAGTGTATTGATGAGTACCGACGGCAGATTCTTCAGGTGTTCGGGTCTGATTTTGTATGGGCCTGGTACTGTTCCTTTCTTCTTTTTTTTTTTCTTTTTTGGGTCACACCCCCGGGCGCTCAGGGGTTACTCCTGGCTTTGCACTCAGGAATCACTCCTGGCGGTGCTCGGGGACCATATGGGATGCCGGGAATCAAACCCTGCCGGCATATGCCGGCCTCGTGCAAGGCATATGCCCTACCCGCTGGGCTATCGCTCCAGCCCCACTGTTCCCTTCTTTACCGATGAAATGGCATGTCAGGTTTCAGAAGGGAGAACGTTGGGAATGGCATTTCCGTCCTGTGGAATTTGGTATGTGGGCAGGTGGACATGGCTATCAAAGAGATCTGAGTAAAAGTCATGGATAATCTTCTCCGTTTTGCCTCTTACTTAGATTTTTTTTTTTTTTTTTTTTTTTTTTTTGGGTCACACCCGGCAATGCTCAGGGGTTTCTCCTGGCTCTGCACACAGGAATCACTCCTGGCGGTGCTCGGGGGACCATATGCGATGCCATATGCTATGCCAGGGATAGAACCGGGCCAGCATGAGCCGGCCATGTGCAAGGCAAATGCCCTACCCCCTGGGCTATCACTCCGCCCCATACTTAGATGTTTTTTACCTCCAAAGTTAGAGCAAAAGACAGATAAGATCTTCATACAATCCAGACAACAACAAAAGGTGTCCTCACGGTCCTTCTACTTCAGTTCATTGTACTAAACTATCCTCATAAGCAGGGTTTTGATAGGAACAATATTTTCATTTCTTTATCAGGTCGCTTCCGGAAGAAAAACTTCTAAGAAGGGTCCAACTCGCTTTGTTGAAGAGGCATAGTTGACTCGACTTGTTTGTGTTTCCTTTTTCTTTGTAAATTAGATAGTACCTGAGCTTCCTAGTCCATAAGTCAAATAGATTAGAAAGTGCTATACATCTGTCATTTTACAAGGTAAGGATATGGGCAAAATGTATTTGTGACATCACTTCTAATTTTTTTCCCACTGATTACCTTAAAGAATGGTGTGACATGAGTACACTTATGTGTATTTAGTTATGGGTAGAATCAAGAGAGATGTGGGAGATGGCACTGAGCATCTGCTGAAACCAGTAGCTTTTACTTTAAAGCTGCCATCAGTAGTGTCATAATAGTGATTTTAGGGCTAATTACATACATGTTGGATTCAAGGTCGTAAATCATTTCCTTCATGTGGCATTCAGACATGTCGTGGCTAGGGGTTATCTCCATTTCACTGTGAAAGGTGGAGGCAGGAACTGACCACTGCTTTAAAGTCTGATCTCTGAACTATTGAGCAATGACAACCTGTGTGACACTGACTTCACTTGTAGTCAACATTTTGTCTACACCATCCCCAAATCTGCAGGTAGATAGTGTGTTTCCTCCTTCCCTACCTCCCTTTCTTCTTTTTCTTCCTCTATCCCTTCCTTCTCTTTCTCTCTCTCTTTCTTTCTTTCTTCCTTCCTTCCTTCCTTCCTTCCTTCCTTCCTTCCTTCCTTCCTTCCTTCCTTCCTTCCTTCCTTCCTTCCTTCCTTCCTTCCTTCCTTCCTTCCTTCCTTCCTTCTTTCTTTCTTTCTTTCTCTCTCTCCTCCCTTCCTCTTTTTACCACTATAACATACATTGCTTACTTAATCTCCCCAAGTAATTCCAGGCACCAGTTATTTCTGAATCCTTTGTTGATCACTAAAAATGACCATTCTTGAGAACAAGCACCTTGCCAGGAGGGGATACCTATGATTCTTAGAAGTGTGAAAACTGGCAACGGGACAGAAACTGTGATCTCAGGACCTGTGTTAAAATGACCATTCTCCAACTTGAACCATATCTATCTGTCTGTCTGTCTGTCTATCTGTCTATCTATCTATCATCTACCTACCTACCTAAGTACCTACGTACCTACGTACCTATGTACCTACGTATGTACCTATCTATCTATCTATCTATCTATCTATCTATCTATCTATCTATCTATCTATCTATCTATCTATCTATCTATCTATCTATCTATCTATCTATCTATCTATCTATCTATCTATCTATCTATCTATCATCTATCTGTCTAGTCTATTACCATTCCCCAGCTTGATATATATATACCCCTGCAATAATTAAGTTTTAAAATAAGTTACTTTTCTCTAGCCAAAGAGATAATTCATTGAACTAGAAATCATGTTTTTTTATTGTAACAGAAAGAAGCGATTTTTCTCATAACACTAAGAAATTGTTGATTCCTTGAGGGAAGGTGCTGTCTTACTCATATTTTTAATTTATATTTTTTCTACACCCAGCAATACACAGGTGTTAGTCCTGGCTACTTGCTTAAGGGGCCATCCTTGTAGTGACCAGGGAACCATGCAGTGCTGTAGATTAAACCCAGACCTCCTGCAAGCAAAGCATATTCTCTAGCTCAATGTGTTATCCCTGAAATTTTACTTATCTTTGTGGGCCCTGGATTTTGTGCACTGTTCAATTTATATGGATTTTTAATAGAATTCATTGGCATCATAATATAGAAATGTGATAGGCATCAAAAGATATTTGAGAGGACTAGAGAGATAATATAGAGAGTTTGTTTCTGCCTTGCATGCAGCTGACACGTTTGATCCCCAGCACTATATATTATCCCCTGAGCACTGTCAGGAGTGACCCCTGAGCACAGAGCCAGTCATATGCCTTGAGAATTGCAAGGCGTGACCTATGACCTCCCATCAGAGCATCAGAAGAAAAAATCTTGAGTGTAGCATAATCAAAGCACTGTTTTAAATATGGACATTCCTCCAAAGACTAGAAATTGAACTCCCCATTTGACCCAGCCATACCACTCCTGGGAATCTACTCTGGGAAACCAAAAATACGCAGCGGAAACACTATCCCTACTTTTATGTTCATAGCAGCACTATTCACAATAGCCAGAATCTGGAAGCAACCAGAGTGCCCGAAAATCGATGACTGGATAAAGAAGCTTTGGTACATCTACACAATGGAATACTATGAAGCTGTTAGGAAAAATGAAGTTATAAAATTTGCCTATAAATGGATGGACATGGAGAAGATTATGTTGAGTGAAATTAGCCAGAAGGAGAGAGACAGATACAGAATGACTGCATTTATTTGCATAACATAAATATATATGTACATATTATGATACCAATATCCAAGGTCAAGTGAAACATATATCAGGAGGTCTTGTCAAAGGTGGAAATTATCACAAATGTGTGGGAGTCAGAGGCTAGATAAGACAGAAAATGGAACAGTGTGCTAACAATTGTCGAGGGTACTAATGCCAACCTAGAACTAAGCATTAAATACAGGCAAAAAGATACACATGACAACCCTTTAATGTATGTTCTGTAATCCATAGTCTGGAAGGGAAGGAAAAGAGAAAGAGAGAGAATTAAAAGAAATAAATAACCTTCCATGGAGGAGGGCTGGGGGAAGGGGGGGGGGGGGGAACTGGGGACGTTGGTGGTGGGAGATGGGCACTGGTGGCGGGATGGGTGCTGAAACACTGTATGACCGAAACCCAAATATGAACTTTTTAATTGTATATCTTTGTAATTGTAAAAATAATTTTTTTTTTTAAAAAAAAGCACTTTTTTAGGAAGATCTCTCTGGACACATGGGAAAATGAACTGAATGGGAGAGACTGAGACTAAGAAAGCTCTTAGAAGGACAGGATGAGAAGAGCCGGGGTAAGGTACTAACAATGCAAAGAAAGGAAGACATAAAAGATAACGGGTTTATGGAGACTAGTAGCTTTTATGTTATGTGAACTTTAAAGACACTAATTGAGCTAGTTACACTATGTGTGTGTGCTAGAGAGAGAGAAAAAAGAGAGAATGAAAAATGAATGCAAATTTTTATTGTCTCCTTTTTTCAATAAACAGGCACCCTAAAATGAAATAGAAAGGAAAGTGACTGTCACTTCTTGGTTCTTTCAGTAACTATATCTCCTTTCTAAGTCCAAGTCAACCACTTCATCTGATGCTTAAGCAAAGGAACTGTAATTGGTTACATTTCTCAGCAAAAAGTCTTCTTTAGGATGCAGCAAATATACATTCCAATGGGGACCACGGCCAAAGAATCAAACTTCCTTTGTCTAGTAACCAGTGATCATAGAATTGAGCCCTGACTTCCTGAAGTCTCAGATGCATGGAGCTGGATAGGCTTTGGAGGCCATCTGGGTCAACTCTCCAAACTTATTAAAGGAGAAAACAGTCATTTCTAGAATCAGTCTAAGATTGCTTAGTTAGTAGCGAATGGTTATAAGAATTGAGGCCTCCTTACTCTGTGACCAGTTTCCATGCCCTGTCCATTGCTTGCTGCAATACCAGCTGTGCACCCCATGTCTCATCTGTGCACTGCAGGAATCCACACATTGCAGTCACATTCCAAGACAGCAGATGCTGTCGTGCAGATGCACACATGTCTGGAAGACCTGGCACTGCAGGAAATCAGGCAACAGAGGAATTTTCATACAATGAGAACATTGGACCACAGTCATGGGGTTCTGCTTTTCTTCAAGCTACTCATACACAATGACCTCACTTCTGTCATCACCACTCTGATTGACAGGCGTGCAAGGATGGTCGTTGGACTGATCCAGAAAGAGTCTTGTGAGCTGGAGGGTCCTTCAATCCTTGGGCCTGCCAGAGGACTCTGGTAGGTTGTAGAATAAAAAAACTTGGGACCGGTGTGATAGTACAATGGGTAGGGAGTTTAACTTGCATTAGGCTGACCTGGGATCGATCCCGGCATCCCATATTGTCCCTCAAGCACTGTCAAGAGTAATTCCTGAGCGCAGACCCAGGAGTAACCACTGAGCATCACTGGGTGTGACCAATAAAGCAAAAAAAAAAAAAAAAAAGAATAGGATATTATCTCATCGGAGGGAATGCAGGGATATTTAAACTTTGCTTGGAAAAGAACAGCAGGGAATTGGATTTGAGAGTTTTCTTTGGACAATATGTCACTAAGACGTTACTATTTTCCCAAATATTCTGCAGCCAGAAATACCAAACTTTGGTATATGTACTCTGGTATACTTAGCTTTTTTTTTTTTTTTTTTTGCCTTTTTTGGGTCACACCCGGCAATACTCAGGGGCTACTCCTAGCTCTGCACTCAGGAATTACTCCTGGTGGTGCTCGGGGACCATATGGGATGCCGGGGATCAAACCCAGGCCGGCAGAGGCCGGCCGCATGCAAGGCAAACGCCCTACCCTCTGGGCTATCACTCCGGCCCTGGTATCCTTAACTTTGAATAGTGTTTGAAGAGCTTTCAGATTCTATTGCTGCCCTTGTAAGCACCTTACTGCTTCCCTCACGCTATAGCATAGCTGATGTCAGCTCTTTCATCTACCCTGTGAAGAAACAGAATTTATTTGGGGTAAAGGAATGAATTAAATCCTGTTGTATATTTATCATGTTGAAAAAGGAGTTCTAACAAAGTCACACTTAATATCTGTCTGAACAAGAGGCAAACTTGTAAGAAATGACTGCTCAATGCATACAAATTGAGTGTCACTAAGGGTGAAGGCAGAAAGGGATAATAAAAATGAGTCATAGTTTACAGTTAAAGAAAAATATCAGTAATTTTCATGGTCTTGAGGCCTCACACCGTCACCAGTGAAAGCATGTGGTTCCACTGATATGTTTTCTACGTGGTTACCAAATTTGAAAGTGGAGAAACATAAAAGTTGAGGAAGTTTATGCATAACTGTGTCTGAATCTATGGGACTCATGAAGCCATTTTTACTTGATCTTATTTCTTCTGCTCAGGACCACTCTCAGCCTAAATATCAGCGTACACCCTGCTTTTATGACAAGCATTACTTGGGAGAATGGACTTGTGGATTCTGTTGAAATTAATGGCCTCATCATCTGCCTTTCCCTGGAGCTTGATTCTGGCAGAAGGTAGAGTAATACTGGATACATAACCGACCTTATTGTCAGAAAGTTCGATCTTGGACTGATGAACACTATGTGTCTTAGTAAAATAATGTTTGGTCTTTGTGATGTTGAGAAGTTGGCTCCATTTTTAAGACATTTACGGAAACCATATGTCAGTCTATATTACCAACTACCACCATCTCTTAAGGGCTTAGCTTCTTAAACTGTGAGGATGGACTCCATGTGGGGTCTCATAAGTAAATATGGGGCCTGCATAAAGAAACTGGTAATAGTAAAAGACTTCTGGTGGCACAATGACCAAAAAAGTCCACAAGTTGAAGTGCTTCTGGCAGTACTCACCCCTGCTGCATTTCTCAGGCAAAAGGGGTCATGAATGAAAAAATACTTAAGAGGCCCAGTCTTAGAGTAATCAGCTTCACCTCTCTCTCTGCCAAGTTTTTATTATATTACTCTCTTCTAGATCTAGAGCTCCTGGTTAGGGGCCTGATCTTTTCTATTATGAATTCTCACTGTGAAATGGGAAAGTTGTACTTGTCTCAACATCATTGTTCTTTATCTGTCTGTCTGTCTGTCTGTCTGTCTGTCTGTTTGTCTGTCTGTCTGTCTGTATGTATGTCTATCTATCATTTGTTTGTTTGTTTTTGTTTTTTGGGTCACACCCAGTGATGCTCAGGGGTGACTTCTGGCTCTGCACTCAGGAATTACTCCTGGCAGTGCTGAAGGGACCATTTAGGATGCTGGGGATCCAACCCAGGTCAGCTTCATGCAAGACAAATGTCCTACCCGCTGATCTATTGAGGCCACATCTTTAGATGCTCAGGAACTACACCTGTCTCCCTGCATGCTTAGCATGCACACTAGCCCACCTGAGCTCTCTCCCTGACTATCCATATTGCATATTATATACCCACAACTTATTTATCTTAGAACTGAAAATTTGCGTCCTTAGACCATGCTCAGCCATTTAGCCTCCTCTCCACATCCTGACCCTAGCAAACACTAGTCTTGTCTATTTCCATAAATAGCATTGGTTGAAGGGTTGAGTGGGACAGTCATTCAAATGTGAAATGTAATAATGCACCTGATAAAATCACTGCTTTGCTGCCAATCAAGTAATTTGTACAAGATCAACTTCTACTTAATGACTGGATTGTAGAAAAAGGAAATTATAATGATACAAAAAGTATGAAACCTTATTCTAGGGCAGTATGTTAAGAACCTCTTTCAGGAAGCCCGAGAAAATTTAGCAAATAGGTTCTTAGATGTCCACATTTTTAAAAACCAAATACATACAACTTGATAAATTTGATTTCTTGGTAGTACTTTAATCTTGCTTAGTCTCACTTTATTCTATGAATAACTACCGATTTTTACTTGGAAGTTCTGAGGAAGGAGAGAGAGAGAGAGAGAGAGAGAGAGAGAATATATTACGTTAAAGAGAGAAGTGGGCTTCAACAAGTGAAGAGAGAGCCCCAGTGCACATCCCAGCATTAGATATGAAAGTTTGAAAATACACATCTAAGGGGAGGAGATGAGGGCACTATACATGTACCCAGGCACTCTATATGCGCTTGGCTAGACATGGGTACAGTGAACACATGGGCTCAGGCAGCATATGTGGGATTTAGTCCCACTTTTGAAAAGCAGCTTCCAATGACTACACTTGATTTTATTTGGGAAGGAGAAATGTTTGATCCACATCCTGAAGTTCAAGTGTTCAAGTACGTGTTCAAGGCTTACTCATAGCTCTGTGCTCAGGGAATCTCCCACAGAAGAGTTTCGGGGACCATATGAGGAGCCAGGAATAGAATTGGGGTTGACTGTATGCAAGGCAAGCAGTAACCTCCTATTCTATCTCTCTGGTCCTGTGACATTGTTTCTTTTCCTCCTAAACTCCGGAGAATGTTGTTCTGATGTTGTAAGCATCTCCTGTTCTTTTCCTGATGTTTCCTGTACTGATTGTGATATTCTTCCTATCCATCCCTTACCCATACATTGGCTGATAAAATCCAAAACCTTTAACACAATGTCCCAGAAATCTTCAGAATTTTACCCCAATTCGAACTTCCAAGATCACATCCTATTGCTGCTATTGCATAGTCTGTATTTCCCAAACACTCGAATATTTCTGAGGGAACCATGAAATCTTTCTAGTGTCTTAGTTTTGGAAATAATTATGGCTGTGTTTCAGGCTGATATATTCTTCCTATGAGGTCTCTGCTCTTTTCTCCTTACTGATTTAAAGGTGATATTGTATCAGAAGTTAGTGAAAACATTTATAATTTTGAGAACAGAATGTAAAGCCAGGAAGTGTTTGATGAATTTATACCTTGTTAGCTTCAATTTTCATCATGATCCTTTCTGGGTTCGCTTGCCACTTGGCTTGCACTTAAAAAGTGCAAACTGCCTTCAATCACTCCACTGTTACCTGGTGTCTCTCTCTGGGGTAACCCCAGAATGTGCCCACAACCTTCACTTCCTCTGAGCTTCTGAACCCCCTTGCAGAATATTCAGTAAAGAACTAAGGTCAGCAGCCCAGACGGGGAATGTTAAGTGGGAGGGGCTCACCTTCACGTAGTCATATTCACAAAGGTAGGAGGATTCCAAGTTGAAGTGCATGAAGTAAAGCTTGGCGAAATCCTTCTGGAACCGTGATGTTCCAAGTCACCTCAGAGTCACTAGGATAGGAATCTGGATAGCCCGGTGACTGGATCTGCCCAAACATATTGTTTAGCTCCACAGTGTGGGCGGAAGCTTTCACCAGGAAGCACAGAGCATGGCAGAGAAGGAGCCACCTGAAAGACAAATGAATCCACTTACATTCATGGACACTGGTTCTTACTCTGAACTAAGTCAGTGCCGGGACTGTGTTCTCAGGGTATCTCTGTTTCTGACCTTCTGGGATTGCTTTTCTTCTCTGAGCCTTGCTTACTTCATTTGCAAGATGGAAAGGGAGACAGTTTTCAAGGTATCTTTCAATCTTGCTCCTTTGAAGGTTTAATGGGGACAAATGTTCCCACAATATACCACACTTGAGATTGCTTGCTGTATAGATATAAATTCTGGAGCAGGAGAGACAATACAGCAGGTAAGGTACGACTTGAGGTTGGCTGGCTCGAGTTTTTTTTTCTTTTTGGGTCACACCTGGCGACGCTCAGGGGGTTACTCCTGGCTCTGCACTCAGGAATTACTCCTGGCGGTGCTCAGGGGACCATATGGGATGCCGGGAATCGAACCCAGGCCGGCATAGGCCGGCCGCGTGCAAGGTAAATGCCCTACCCGCTGGGCTATCGCTCCGGCCCCTCGAGTTTGATCCTAGATACTGCATATGGTCCCTGAGCCATAATGATCTTTGGGATTACAAGTAATCTTTGGGAATGATCCCAAAGATCATTATGGCTCAGGGACCATATGCAGTATCTAGGATCAAACTCGAGGGCCGGAGCGATAGCCCCGCAAGTAATCTTTGGGAAAGATCCAGAAGTAAAGTTGCTGAGTGCAGCCCTGAAACAAAAAATGTAACTTTCATAATTGAGGTAGGTAGCATTTTTATTAGTTTAGCTTCACTCAGGAATCAAAAGCTGTTGCTTCAACTGTTTTCTAAAAACGTAATGTAATATTAGGGAAAATGACAATAAGATTTGCAGTATCTTAAACAGATTTAACAACATTAATCAAGATATATAAAATCTTTTGATTCATTATTATTATTATTATTATTATTATTATTATTATTATTTTGGTTTTGGGGCCACACTCTGAAACATTCTGGAGCTACTCCTGGCTCTGTGCTCAGATGTCACTCCCTGCATTTGGAAGGACCAAATGGTGCCAGGGATCAAACCTGGGCCTCCTGTGTGCAAAACTATCTCTCTGACTCAGGGTATACAAAACCTTGAATAAAGAAATAATGAGTAAAGCAAGAGTTCCTTTTAAGTTGTCCTCTCAAAGGATCAAAATCTTATTATTTATTTCTGCCTGGAGGAATCAGAGATAATGTCTGGTTAAAAGAGTTATTCACAAGAGGAAAAAAAAACCCCAAAACTTAACAGAACACATCAAAATGACTGATGCAATAATGACACAGAAAGACAAAAACTGGTTAAAACTCTAATGGAGAAAATTCAATATATAAAGTATAGGATATATCATTCTCTGTAAGACACAAGGCCCTTGAGTTGTAGGCTCCAAAGTTGGCATATAAATTGCCTCCCTAACTGAACGGATTGACTTCCTGTGCTTTGGAAATATAACTGCTTCTCTTCAGTCCCTTCCTTTTTGCTTCTTTATCTGCCTATCATCTACTACCTGCTGCCCTCCTCCCCCTCTCCCTCCCCCTCTCCCTCCCTCCCTCCCTCCCTCCCTCCCTCCCTCCCTCCCTCCCTCCCTCCCCCCCTCCCTCCCCCCCTCCCTCCCTTCCTTCCTTCCTTCCTTCCTTCCTTCCTTCCTTCCTTCCTTCCTTCCTTCCTTCCTTCCTTTCTTCCTTCCTTCCTTCCTTCACACCTGCCTGTTTTCAGGGTTTATTACTGGCTCTATGCTTAGAGATGAATCCTGATAGCATTAGGAGACCATATGGAGTTCCAGAATTTAAACTGGGGTTGGCGACATGCAAGGCAAGTGCTTCCTCCTGTGCTTCTTCTCTGATTACTTGTTTCTTAATTGACCCCTGATGGTGTTTCCTTACATTATACAGTTTGGGAATCTTCTGCCATAGTTGGGTTTCTACAGTGCACAGAGGACCACACTATTTCACTGTATCTGTGGGGTGAAGCAACTTCCCCAGTGTTGCTGAGCTTTGCTGAGCACAGTCTCTCAAGTTAGATGAACTTGGTTCCAAATCTCAACTTTACTGGCTATTATAATTTGAGTAATTTGTCTCTCTGAGTGTCGGTTTTCTTATATGGCAAATTTCTAGTTTAAACAACTCATGTGAACATTAGCAAAGATATACATATGAATCTACAATATATAATTGATGACAAGTGAATGAATGAATGAAAAAAGCATAAAGCATAATGAGTCAATGATGACTTGGGCAAGACCAAGTGCAGTGGGTAGACATTTGCCATGTATGCAGCAGAGCTGGGTTTTATCCTCGGCGTCCCATATGATCCCAGCAGCACCGCCAGGACTGATTCCTGAATGCAGATCCAGGAGTAGTCCCTGAGCACTGTCAGGTTTGGCTCAGAACCAACCAACAAAAACACACTCCTACAAAAACTTAGTAGTCACATTTCTGCTAAATAGTATGTTCCCCTTGCTCTATTTTAGGTACAAGCGTATTTTTGTATTTACATCCACACATGTAAATTTATTATCAATATAGGACAGCTATAACTATATCGTAGATCACCTAGCTGTCTCATATAATATTTGCATTAAAGATAAATAGATTTGGGGCTGGAGCAATAGCACAGCAGGTAGGGCATTTGCCTTGCACGCAGCCGACCGGGTTCGATCCCGGCATCCCATATGGTTCCCTGAGCACCACCAGGAGTAATTCCTGAGAGAAGAGCCAGGAGTAACCCCTGAACATTGCCGGGTGTGATCCAAAAAGAAAAAAAAAATTAAAAAAGATAAATAGATTAGTACAAAAAGACATGTAAGGATATTAACCAGAGTATTATCAGTGATTCTTGCTGAAGCGGAAATATGAGTGTTTTTAATTTAGTTTTTATGTAGGAGAAATGTTTGATTTTGTCTAAAATTACCTTGCAGGTTTTCAATTAAATGTGAATATGAAATTTTTTTTCTTCCAAAATAAAAAAATACTTCCCCCAAATAGTTTCAGCCACAATATATGAGATGCAACGAAAGAAACAAGGTCTTTTAATCCTGTAGCTATGGGCAGTTTTTTTTGTTTATTTATTCATTTATTTATTTATCTTTGTTTTTGTGACACACCTGGAAATACTCACGGGTTACTCCTGGTTCTGCCCTCAGAAATTACTCCTTCTGGTGCCTAGGAGCCTATGAAGGATGCTGACGATTGAACCCTGGTCAGCCATGCACAAGGCAAATGCCCTACCCACTGTACTATTGCTCTGACTCCAGATTTGTTCACTTTTAATATAGATTTCCTGGGTGGCCCTCAAAATGATGTTGGTGGGGAAATGGTGAGCAAGGAGGGCAGAAGTCTTCAGTAAGCCTACCCTGCCCTCCTGCTGTCTCCGGGAGAAGTAGCTCTCTGGAGGTGGGGCATGATCGTGGCCCATAAAGTCTGCCAGGAGCACATGTACAGCATGGATGCTATACAGTCCCATGCAGTCAGGTGCATCTGAAATCCACTTGATCCACATCACGGCGAACGCCATCTCTGCTCTCTGAGTGGGAGCTGAGGCATTTTGGGTCCCACCTGGCAATGCTCAGGGGTTACTCCTGACTCTGTGCTCAGGAATCACGTCCGCTGTTTCTCCAGGGACCATATGGGATGCCAGGGCTGCAACCCAGGTGGGCCACATGCAAGAAGATCCCTACTTGCTTCACTGTGGCTCCAGCTCCAAGGTTTTTGTTTTGTTTTTTTAATCAATTTGTGGATAGAAGTTCTTAGAACCAGACAAGAAAGAAGGTGAACTGGCCAGTGAGTTAGTAGAAAAATTGAAACACACTCATACACATTTCAGGCAACACCGCTGTCAGGGAAGAGAGAGGGGGGGGAGGGATGGAGGGAGGAGAGAGAGAGGGAGGGAGAGAGGAGAGATAAAGAGAGAGGGAGGGAGGAGAGAGAGAGAGAGAGAGAGAGAGAGAGAGAGAGAGAGAGAGAGAGAGAGAGAGAGAGAGAGAGAATCTCCTAGTGTTGAGGACGTTGTGAAGTTCCGGTTTCTTTCTGCTTGGACTGGGAAGAGCATGTATCTTGTAGCAGAGTCACTTAAGGTCTCTGATTCTTGATTTATTCAGTGATGATAATAACGACTGCCCATCGTCAAAGTAAAGGAGGTTGCAAAGTACTTTATTAACTGACTAGTTCTAGGCAAACAGTTATGATTACTCCATTCTTCTGTTTTCCAGAAAAGCAGAGGTTAGGACCGAGCTTTGGCTCCCAAATCACACTTCCCGCAATAGCCAGATTATGCAAGGCTGAAAGGTCAACTTTCTCCATGTGTGCTTTTTTCCAGGGCGGAGACTGAGTCTCCTAATTTTAATCCTATCAAGAATTGATTGCTGAGAGCCCCTTGCACACTCAGAAGCCCTGGGACACCTATGGCAGGCAACAGAAGCTCTCCGTTCAATTTTGTTTGTAACCAAATAGTTTCAAACATATGAAACAAATAGCTACTTTCATGTAATGGGCTTGAGCATATGCTTGTTTGCTTCGGGGACTGCAAACCAAAGAATATAAGTAATAGCTTTCATCCCCTATCACACACTAAATGCTCTTTGTTTTTTGGCATCTTATACTCCAGGTACCGACTGTACAATTTTTGACACCTGCTATCTATTCTCCAGTTAATCAAAATTTTAACTACATGTGCTTGAAATGTCAAAAGTAATACAGAAACCAGGATTCTGTCGACTTCAAAGTTGGATCGGGCTACTGAGAATGCGTACAAATGCCTCCGATATTGATGGGCGTGGAATGAGTGGCACTGTGTACTCTCCGTTCACCCTACACTATACCAAATGCTCTTCAGAAGAGGAGCTGAAAGGTGGTTGTGTAAATCCCTTTGACAACACTCTTATTGGATAGAAAATAACAAAGATACCCAAGAGGTGGCATGTCATGCCCAATACCATATGGTGAATTAGCTTCAACAGAAGAAGAGACTAACAAAAAGCTCCCAGCGGATGCTGGGTCTATGCCCGTATCATGCCTAGGCATCTGGCCAAAGCAATTAATCCTGTGAAAAATAATTCAAAACCCCACGGCTTTATGCAGAAATTTAAAAAAAGATACTAATACCAAATGCCCTCCCCAACAGATTCTAGTTTAATTGGTCTGGCATTCGAGTTAAATTGGTCAATGGCATTTTCTAAAAAGCAACACAGATGATTCTAATACGCAACAAGGATTGGGAGTTGTTGGTGTGGAATAAAATATTTCGTTGAGAGTCTGGTGGAATACATACAGTAGAAAAAAAATCTGGATTCGGGGCCTAGACATCCAAGCTTAAGTCTGGTCTTTTTCAAGATCACCAGTGAGGCTGTGGGTAAGTTGCTTAACTGCTTCTCTCCCATAAAGCCATCCTCCCTCTGACAACTGAAGACCAGATGAAACATGGACAAGTGGTTTTGCAAACTCTGAAATGTCCCCACGAGAGAGGCAAGATCCTTTAGAAACAAGATCCTTTAGGTCTTACGGGAACACTTCTCTGGTAGTAGTTTTTCTAGTCAACAACTGAATTCAATCCAGCCAATTCAGTCAATAAATTTGATATTTATCAACTGCCAAAGAGGAAATAGAAATTATACTAGGTGCTAGTTAGGCAAAAATGAACAAGTACCTTCATGATCATGTTCCTTAAAGAAAATTCAGTCGTGGAAGAGAAGGGGAGCATTTAAACAAGACATGTCCAAGACACTAAGCCACAGAGCTCAAGGGACAGAGGCAGTTAATGGGGTGCAAAGAGGAGCTGCTCACTAAGGGGTGGGGGCCAGGGAGTAGAAGAAGGTGATGCTTGAGTTGATTCAAACAATACTTGTATTCCTCAATGGAAAATTAGAGGGGGTTGCTTGAACTAAAGAGTGGAAGAATATGCGGATTCAGAATTGTGAATCACCTACATTTAATATAGCTAAGATATCAAGTGGTAAAGTGGATTCCAACAGTGATCAACCAAATTGGCCATCCAGGGAGAAGGGGTACAAATTTCATCTAGTCTAGGAGAGAGGAAAAATGAAACCTGGGAGCGGGTCTCCAATTACATGGATGTGCAATCACATGTAAACTACATGTGCCTTTGTGAGTGTGAAATTGCATGTTGATAAGAACAGGACATTGACATAACTTTAGAGAGCTGATTATCTTGTTAAATCACAGGTAAAATAACTCCAAACAGCACAGCCTGAAACCTCTCCTCTGAGGCAGAGGCAGAAAAGTTGTTAGCTGACCTTGTGGGAAAGAAACAAATAGCCTTCACCAGCTAAAAAATGAAGGGGGGGGGGGGGGGAGAAGGAACGTTATCTCGGGACTTAATACATCTGTAGAGTGCTTTTCTTATTGTTTTTAAAATTTTACCAGCATTAACACAAGTTGTAAAAAAAAAAGTCATAGTGGTTGCATTTTGAGATGTGCCCAGGAAAAGGAAAACTTACATGGAATGTCTGGAAAAAATGATCAAGTAGATAAGCAGGGGTTGAGGAATCCCAAATGTTGAAGAATTTGAAAACAGTAAGAATTTAGTGTCTCTGGTTTAGCACTCCCAAATTTCCCTTTCTCTCTCCTTCCTTTTTTTTTCTTTAAAAAATTGTGATATCCCTTTAAGATTCATTTGGTGTAATTCATAGCAGGATTTATGCCACCAGCTGCCTCTGATTTCAGTGAGAAATGCAGAAATTTATAGGGAACTGTAAAATGGGGACAGGTTTTAGTTTTCTAAATTGAGGTTTTCACTGGCAAACTTGTGAGGGCTTAAGTGACCACAGAGCTGAACTGTGGGAAGCTGGTTTCTTTTCCGGTCAGAACCAAATAAACGCACAAACACATATCAAACTCATAAAGTGTCCGAAGAGATCAAGCAGGGCTCTTTGCAGAGGATGACAAGGAAAAGTCAGACTGGTGGGCAACAAGAGGAAAGTCACCTTTGCCAGCAGGCAGCACGCTCAGGGCAGCGGGAGAAACCGGAGCTTTTGCAGCAGCAGCGGCAGCCGGGGCCGGATTTACAGTCTCCTTTGCAAGTTGCGCGTCCCCTGAGTCCTGGGACGAGCAGGGAGAGTGCCCAGCCCTTCTCTGGACCCCCCGAGGTTTGGGGGAGAAACCCCCCGTCTCAGCACCCTCCGCGAGGCTTGCAGGTGAGTCCGCCTGGACGCAAGGTCAGACCTCCCTGGGCTCATTGACACCTGGTCCCCCAAAAGGCACCTTGCGACTCCAGTACTCACCTCATTTTCCTGCCTCCAGTGCTCCCGCTGCCAGACCTGGGTCCCCCTGGGCCTGACGTGTGTGTGAGTTTGTCCCCGGAGTGGTGTCAGCGATGCCTTATCTTTGTTCTGAGGTCCCCGTGTGTCTCTAGAATTGGCTGGCATTCTCCATTCAGGTCCACGCCTTCCCCTGCCGGCAACAGATTCCCCTCTCTCCCTCTCCCTCTCCCTCTCCCCTCCCTCTCTTTTCCTCACTCCCTCCCCTCTCCCTCCCCTCCCCTCTAGCTCTCTCCTAACACACAGAGGAACATGACAGAACAGAATCTGTCCTATTCCTTAGAAGATCTGTTCTTCCAGTTCTTTCTTTTTATTCTGTGTGGCTGCCTGTAGCTCTTGAAAGAAAGAAAATCATGAAGGTCTCTCTGTCTCTCTCTGTCTCTCTGTCTCTCTGTTTCTCTCTCTCTCTGTCTCTCTCTCTGTCTGAGTGGAGGGGGCGATGTCTAATTTCTCTCTCTAGTCTCCCTTGCCAGATGGCTGTAGTTTTCTGCTCTTCCTCAGAACATCATTGAAAACACATCAATTAAACAGGAATAACCAAAAAGGGAATTCTAACAACTCTACGGGGGAAGAGAAACGAGTGCCCAAGTCTGCATGAATCCATGTGCATGGAGACAAGTTTTCAGTGCACACAGCTCTGACTCACAGTGCTTGGGAGCCGAGTCCTGCCTTTTCTGGAGTTTTCTCCTCCCATCAAGACACTTCTTGGGCCATGCACTGACTCTTTGTGCACAGGTTGAAGCCAGCCCAGAGAGGTTCCAAAGCAGCACGTGAGCTCCATCTCTCTTGGGTGCAGAAAGATTTAGGCTTGTACCCAATGTTCGTGGAGAAACACATTCCTACATCTAAACTGAGCAGAGCAAAAAGAAAGTAGCACCCTGTACAGTGATGATGATCTGAAATGAACAGCGGATGTCAGGTAGGGTACAGCTTTAGGTACAAACATTGTCTCAATTACCCCCACCGTCATGAGGGTTATAGTAGTAACAGTCCTTTTCCAGATGAGAAAACTGAAGCTCAGAAAGCTTGCACAGCTCACCAGTTATCCAGCTCTGGGTTGCTCCTTCTCGGTACTACTGCTAATTGAGTACTATGTGTCAGGCACTATTCTAGCAAGGTGTCAACTTTCTTCCATCATCTTTACATTTTGTATTGGTGAGAAGTACACATTTTCAGATGAGGAAACTGCCCAGAGAGTTTAAATAATTTGTCCAAGGTGACACAGCTAGAAAGTGATGGGGGAAGAATTTGGAGTCTTGCCTACTGTATCCAAAGGCTTCTCACTAATACATGGTTAGGCATATGGAATTTATGTCTAATATAATATTCACAGAGAAACTCAGTGTAAGGCCTTGTGGAAAGAGCTAGATTCCAAGCCAGAATGTAAGTCACCTTGGCTTTCTATCCAAGTCAGTCATTCAATATTGGACCTGAAACTTAACATCTCGATCTATGGCCATACCACCCTGAACACACCCGATCTTATCAAGCTTACCATCTCCGATTCTGTTTTCTCATGTGGAAAATAGGCATTGCCAGGAATCAGATGGGAGATTGTTTCTCTGCTCTGTAAGCCCAGCAGTGTACCTGAGAATGCTACCACCCACCCCAAACAAGAAGGTAAACCCCTGCATTTTCCACACTCAGTTAACCAGCTTCAGCACATTTTGGAAAACAATGGCATGAATCTGGAATTCCTTCTTGATCTGCTTCCCCTACCACTTCTCTCTTTTAACCCCTTAGAAATGCCAGGCTTCCCAAGCCAGGCATTTTTAGGAAGTTGTGGTCCATAGCATGCGTGCAAGTACGTGAGATGAGAGAATGTTTGAGCACAGCACAGTGTCGACAGAGGTTGTGGGTCGATAGTGTGGATGCAAGTGCGTGAGATGAGAGAATGTTTGAACTCAGGCACTGTTTTAGCCAAATGTTGCTTTCTGTTTCAGGCAGAACATGGAGAGAAAAGTACCTTTAGAAGTCCCATTAAGAAGACTTACAGGCTCCTCAGACATCAAATAACTCCTACAAAACAACATTTTAATGATTTAAGTGTAAATGAATCAGAAACACATGGTCTGTGTTTCTCTTGGAATACACAAGGGTTTTTAAAACTGAAGGAGAAAGATCTTGGCACAAAGCACACTGTGTTGTGCACGGGCTCTGCCCATTAAAGACGTCCATCCTCCCATTCACACAGCAGCTGAACGGCCCTCTACTAATTTAGGGCACATAGAGGCAAATGCCATCATTTGTTCTGGGCACAGAGGGGAGGTAAAAACTCCTCGGGAGGAAAAGCCATCAGCTTCTCCTTGTAAAGTGTCATAGAGCAATTGAGTCTCCCAGAATAATTTCCTGGCGGTGGTTTTTTCAAGACTGCCAATGTTCAATGGGAGGCACTTGAAACTTATTTCATGCCAAAGTTCTGCCAATATCGAGCAGATCTGATATGTGCGTCCTTGGAGTTAGCCAAGATTGGAGGAGTCTGTGTGAAGACAGGCACAGTGTGGCTTTGCTGAATGATCTGGGTGGGATTCTCATTGGGTGGGACTACATTGGCGATCCTCTGTGCTTTTGGCACCTTCCTGGGGTGTCATGGATGGGTCAGAGGGATTGGATTCAGTTGAGATCATGGAGCACCTATCAACATGGGTGGACTAAGGACTGTAGGGGAGATGATCTCATGGGTTACTAAGGACCTATAAAAGAGTTGAGTCATCCAGGGTGACCCTCTAATCAGGATCTTTGCTTTATTTGTGATCATATTTGTATAATGTTACCAGGAATTCAATCACGGGCATTTAGAAAAAGAATTGTTTTTTTCAAATTTATTTATTTTATTTTTCCAATATTACCAATATTGTTTTATATATTTGCAGAGCTACTACATCACACTAGCCACTTGAGCACCAAGATTCCTTCGCCGTTATCCGGAGTCTCTTTCCCTTGCTTAGCACGCTCAAACCACAGTTCTATTGACCATATTGGGTTTGGGCCACACCTGAGTGGTGCTCAGGGCTTATTTCTGCATTTTCACTTAGAGATCACGCCTGGCCAGCTCAGGGATTATGTGTGGTGCCAGGTATCTAACATGCGTTGGCTCTGTATAAGGCAAACACCCGACTTGCTGTACTATTGCTCTGTACTCCCATTATAAGTTTTAAGAGATTCCAACCAGCTTTATAACGAACTAAGAGTATGTTATTTACAGTAATAAAAACCATAGAATGGCAGATGTGGTGTCAATGCCCTTAGGTTATAATTTAGGGAAAGATTTTAGAAAGCTAATGTGCTATGGCATTCTGACCACTAGAAACCAGCTTGGTTTACATGCTCTGCTGAAGTATTTATTATATGCAACTCTTGACTGAAACTGTCTGGAATTCCATGAATGTATCAGCAAATGCAAAGTATCTGGACAACCAGTTTTTTGTTAGTGAAGTTTAAGATACAGGCTTCCTATAGAACATCTAAGAAAATGATAATTTGCCACAAATATCACACCTTAGGATTAAACTTAGGACTGTTTGCCTGATATCCTGATGATAAGCTGAAAGCCATGGTTCCAGAGCATATGAGATCCTCAAAAATATTAGGGGAAATAGAAAAACTGTTTCTCCTCAGTTTCAACACAGGAGTTTAGAATTCCATGAATCTGGGGTGAGGGTCCTGAATATATAATTTAGCAAACTTAGTGCAATACTTTTGTCACTTTATAGCTATACTGTTGCCACTTATTATTGATGATAATTTGTCACTTGTCACTTGTCTCCCCATTGTTTATTGATTTGCTCGAGTGGGCACAGTAATGTCTCCATTTGTTGGGAATGAGGTCCATTATTGTTACTGTTTTTGGCATATAGAATACACCACAGGTAGCTTGCCAGGCTCTGTCATGGCTCTGGGTTCATCCCAGGGGGCCCAGTCTTTTTTCTATGTCAGACCATCAACCACCCAAGACCGATGGGGCAGAACCCTGGGTTTAGACAAGCCTGTTTCCTGTCTTCCACCTGTGGAAGCAGCCAGCCACCGCAACCATACCTGCAACACCTCGAGGGGCAAAGATGATAATTTAGATTTGATAAAATATCTTTAATAATGTATACTTCACATATACAATTAATAATTGCACCTTATTTACAAGTAAAGTTACTGACATTGCACCAGAGACTAAGTGTACCAGCAAGAAGACATGAAAGTCTTCAGCCCAGGCCTCAGACCCCCCAAATCCAGGACTATTATCCCCTATCTTCTTCAGATTTTTTCATCTGCCTGTGGAATCTGAACATTCGTGAGTCATGTTTTCATGCAGCTGACAGATTTTAGGGGGGAAAAGAAATACCATCTCTGTTTTACAATGAACTATTAAGCTCTTATGGATTGAACCCTATTTGCCCTGTTCCCCTACTACCCCCAAGCGGCCACCATGACCATCACCATGCATCCACTTTCAATCATGCTGAGGCCTTAGCCCTAACCCTCACACTTCAGAATGGACTATTTGGAGATTGCCTCTGGAAGAGTACTTCCATGAAAGTGGGATTATTAGCATGGGACCTAGTCCAGACTGGTGTCCTTTTATGGAGAGGTTAGGAAGGACATAGCCTGTGTTTCCCAAGGGCGATGATACTGCCCCTCCAGGGACAATCTAGGGGAGGGCGATTGTGATTTCTGGTACAATTGGGGGCTTCTTTTTTTCTTGTTCACTGAGTGAAGGTAGATTTTCAGTGAAATTCCAAGTGATTTTGAAGAGTGGGCTATAATTTGAGAATCTTAGGTACGGACAATAGACAAGAAACACCAAGTGAGGACACAAAGAGAAGCTCACTATGTGAGTCAAGGAAAGATGCTTCAAAAGAGTGTCTTAACCTTAAATTCCCTTAAAAAATCTGCCACTTTATTGTCCTTTAGTTTACTGTCTCAAAAACTGTAGAAAAATAAATTTCTGTTAAAAATGCTGTGATTTATAGTCTGTGATACTTGGTTATAGCTGTCCCAGCAGATCATGTTAGGTTCTCTGCAAAAGTCCTGCTGAGGTATGAGATTATCCATGGAATTGATGGTTTTAGATACCCCTACAACCCCCTTATCTTCCAGTTCATGGATTTGCTTATTTCATTTGCTGAGCTAATTTTTAATTTTTCAAGAATTTTTTCAATTTTTAAGAATTTTCAATTCTTTAGCTGTATTGTTTCTATATGAACTTTACCCATATTTTCTCTGTTTCGATGCTCTTTTCCATTAATTTTTTTTAAACTTCAGTGAGCATCTTTATGGCAGTGTTGTTTTTCATGTGTTCTTTGGGTTACTACAACTAACATATTTAGAGAATATTTTTTCTTTTCCAAATCCATTTTGTTCCATAAATTGGGTGGAGTTTTTCTGTCTTACTATGGTACTCCTCTTTTTAAACATTTTATGGATAAGGCACTTTCCTACCCTGTTCTAATGGAATATTCTTGCCCTGAAATGGCAGATTTAGAGTGTTGGCCTAATGTGTTGGTTTTTTAGATACAACGTTTTCTGTGGTCATGCAGTCTAAATGCTCATCACCACATAGGGTTATTAGACCACACAAACCACTGCGGGATGTTAGACCAAGAACAGGTGGCGTAAAGTGCAGCAGTTGCTACTGCAGTATGTCAATCAAAGTTTCCCTAGATGCTTATGGTTACCTTTGCAACCATAGAAAGGAATCTATGGTCATTATTTGCTTAGAGATATCCTGCAAACTCTGTTTTTCCTAAGAAGACTTAGGGCACAGATGACTCCTCAGTTATAACTTTGCTCTGACTTCAGCAGATTTTTCAGGAGATTTTTTTTTCAGGCAAGTACTGGACAAGCAGATGTGGAATATGGCTGCTTGTCAGGGAACGCTGCGGGGTCCCCAATAGTGCTGGGAAGCCAGTTCCTTTCTACCTCCGAAGCCGGCAGGGAATGGATGAAAAATCAGGAATTAGATGCAGTTTTAAAAGGGCTTTACTATCACAGGTTCCAATATACAATCCAAGAGCATGGAAAATCTAAGAGCAGCTAGGCCCCAGCCATTTGTAGGCCAAAATGGCTGTCACCACGTGTTGAGGCCCAACAGAGAGTGGAGAGGACCGAGAAGCAAAACGCCAAGGGAAGCCAAAATGGTAAAAGGGGAAAAGAGAGAGCTTTTTCCTTCTTGCAGTTTATTTTATAGCTAGAAATCCTCCCAAACTTCCCAGTCGGGCCCATTCTGGGCTGGGCTATCTAGAGATGAAAACAGGAAAACAGCTTTATAGAAATGTAGCAACTTCAGGAGGCCTTCTGGCTGTTTACAAGAACCCAGAGCTCATTCAAAGCCTCCTAGCAGAGCTGGGAGGAGCTATAAGCTAAATGTAACTTCCCCTGGTAGGAAGGGTCAAATGCCCTCAGGTAATTTCTCCCAGCACCTCACCTAATGTCTTGAGTCAAGATCTGCCTGGAAATGCCTTTATAGGGTAGAGAAGGGGGTTTCTGAGATGGCATGCCTCTGTACCAAAGACTATACTAATGCCAGTTAAATATTTCTCCAAGCCTTCACAAGTCTCGTCTACTTCACCGTAGTTTTGTATCTTAGTTGCCTTTGAGTTATCAGGGAGCCATGCTTGCTTGCTTGGAGGCAAACAGCATTTCTCTCGGGTCTAATTACTTAGAGATCCAACGTGGCCAGGCAAATATGCTGGTGAGATCTAGCTAGTCCCACGATGATTGTGGTAGCATGAGAGAATATTTATACCAGCCAGTACAGAATACATGGTCAGATAAACTGCCACATTTAAACTACCCCCTATCTACGAAGTGACCTGCAGGAGGCAATCCAGGGAAGATGCAGAGGCTTTTAGGCTTTTAGGTGTCCTGCAACAGTTGCTGACTTTGTGTCCAACATAATGCCTAGAAGTCTACTAAGCCCCGCAGACTGTGGAGCAAGTATTTCACTAGGCAGGCATTGCCTCCTTCCAGTTTACTCCACAGGGTCTTACTCAGAAGGCTAAATTCACACTGGCCTGGTATTCCAATGATGTCTGGGAAGCCTGGATGGCCCAGGGAGATATGGATGATCCTCAGAATCACGGACAATCTGCTTCCAGCTAGTTTCAATTTGGAGACACACATGTAACGGCATGTTAGGAAGCTGTGATCATGGATGAACAGGCCTCGGTGGCATCTATGAGGCTGTGGCATGGTTGACTTGCTGGAACACAGGAACTAAAACTCAGAACCTCACGGGTGTAAGACATATGTTCTATCACTCAGCATCACCCTTAACCTGGTACAGTTCCTCAGCTTAGAAATCTCTTCCCAGCTCATTGTCTCAGGTGGAGTTTCTTCCTTTTTTTGTCTTTTGTTAAGCTGGGTGCTTTTTTTTTTTTTTTTTAATTTTTAAAAGATTTTTTGGTTTAGGTTTTTCTTTATTTCCTTTTTTTTTTTCTTTTATTGAGTCACAATGAGATGCACAGTTACAAAGTTATTCAAGATTGGGTTTCTGTCATACAATACCCCAACACTTGTCCTTTCACCAGTGTACATTTCCCACCAGCAACGTCCCCAGTAGCCTCCCCATTCCCACCCCTGCCCACAGCCTGCCTCTATGGCAAATGTTGGGGTACGCTGCTGGGTGCCCCGACAATCCAGGAGTAGGGTCAGGGATCTCTTTCTGCCTCAAGGCATCAGTGGCGGTGGAAAGAGAAAGACCAGGAATACAGCAAAGTTTCAAAATGCTTTACTTCCATAGGTTCTGGCGTACAATACTATAACAGGAAAACCCTGGACTTAGGTTTCTAGCAGGGCCCCTGCTAGGTGTGGGTTTAGAATCTTGGCCAAGATGGCTGCCACCACGAGTTTAAGGCCCAGCAGGGAGGAGAACAGAGAAGAGAGGGTGAAGAGGCAAAAGGCAAAGGGGCAAGAGAGAAAGAAAGCAGGCTACAGTTTTATATTCCTGCAAACAGACCTCCCACCCCAAGGGAAAGCCATCAGGGTTAGTACCCCTCAGGTAATTTCTCCCAGGACCTCACCTAGGCCCTTTGAGATGTTAATGCTGCCCAGCCAAGATGTGCCTGGAAGGCCCCCCCTGTGCAGGGTAGTGTGGAGGAGGGGCTTCTGAAATGAACTGTAACTCAGAATACAAAGATATGCATCTGTACCAAAGAATATTCTATAGTCAGGTATAAATTTCTCCAAGCCTTCACAAGATTCTCATCTTCAAGTTGTTTTATATATTCGCCTTTAGACTTATTAGAGAGCCATGCTTATTTGCTTGGAGGCAAACAGCATTTTTCTCTGGTCTAATTACTTAGAGATCCAGTGTGGCCAGGTGAATATACTGGTAAGATCTAGCTAATCCCATGATGATTGTGGCAGCATAAGAGAAAATATTTATACCAGCCAGCATAGAATACATGGTAAGATATATTGCCACATTCAAACTGTCCTCCTCCTATCAACAAAGTTGATAGGAGGCAACTCCAGGCCAGATGCAGAGGCTTTGTGCAATAGTGTACTGCACAGGCAGGTACATTTTTTATTCCTTTTTCTTTTTTGGTCACACCTGATTGTTGGAGGACATGTTTAGCTAATCTGGGAGTTTTGTTGTTTTGCTCACTCCCAGCTTAATCTTATTTAAGCCAATGTTCATTCTAATGAGATCTCTCTTCTATGTAAACACTTCTAGAGGGTGTGGCAGTTACAGAAGTCACCTTGATTGAATAACTTCTGACTTTTACATCTACTAAGACTTCTATGTTTTCTAGATTGGGCACAGCTCCTCTTTATACCCACTGCACCCAACGTGGGACAGTTAGAATTTACCAGGAGACTACCACCCTGGCTACGCTGAGACTAAAGTAGACTATAGGAAGGATCATACTAGTTTGCTCTAAGCAGGCGAATGCGACCCTTTCAGTACACGAGAAGAAAATACTCAGAATCACCCTGGTGCAGATAATAATAAGGAGCTTGTGGGTACCATCTAGATTACATGAAGCTCATGAAGTTAAGATGTATTACTTTATATCAGCCCCCTCTCTCTCCAGTGTTTTACATAAGAGATAATCTCGGGAATTAGTCCTTGGTGTAACCTTTGTTTATACTTACAATAGGGTGTGGCACTACACTTTGTTTGGGTTCTTTGTTGGCATGACAACCTCCCGATTGGTTACTTTGGTGTATATAAGGGGCTGACTTGAGGCCCCTTCACCTTTTGCCTTTTTGGTTCCTCAGCCTTCAGCTTCTGGCTCCTGTGGCTTTTGGCTTTTGGCTTTTGGCCTTCTTCTTTGTGGGATCTCTCCTTGTGAGCACTCATTCCCCTTGGAAACTTTTTCTCCTTTACACGTGGTGGTCGCCATCTTGGCCTACACGTGGCTGGGGTTCTAGCCTGGAATCCTAAGCACCGGGCTTTTCCTTTTGCTGATTTGTATGCCTGAACCTGTGATAAGTAAAGCCTTTTAAAACTGCATCGGATTCCTGAGTTTTCATCCGTTCCTCGCTGGCTTTGGAGGTAGAAGGGAACTTCGCTTCCCGGCACTGTCAGGGACCCGGCGGGCGCCCGACACCTGATGTTGCTCAGGGGTTACTTAAGACCCTGTACTCAGGAACTACTCCTAGCAGATGCCCAGGGGAGCATATGGGATGCAAGGATTAAACCTGGCTTGGCAAAGTACAAGACAAAGGCCCTACCCACTATTCTATTTTCTTCTCTCTCTCTCTCTCTCTCTCTCTCTCTCTCTCTCTCTCTCTCTCTCTCTCTCCCTCCCTTTCAGTCATTGTGGTTTGCAGTACAGATACTGAGAGGCCATCATGTTTGGTCCTTTACCCACTTTCAATAATCATGGTCCCTTTTCTATCTTAACTGCCTTCTCGCCCCACCTTGGTGCTGTTTTCTGTAGAAGTAACTATTTGTTGGGGTTTTAGGCAGTCATTTGGTATGTTAATTATATGGTTTATAGATTTGTTGTGACTGCGGGGGAGGTAAGGTAAGGTTACTATTTATTGAGTGTTGGCTAGGTGTCAATCACTGTGTACTCAATTTCCTCAGAAGACTTCCTCTATCTAGTACATTTCAGGAGGAGGATATTTTCTCTGGAGATTCATGCAGGAACTGGACAGGCAGATCTGGAGGTAGGTTGCTAACTTTGTATCCAATGGAATGCTTAGAAGTCTAGGAGGGGGCTGAAAATATTTGAGACCTAGTCCTATAAAACAACTGTCAGAGCGGGAGGAAATTTCTATAAAGGCAGAATACAAAGAGTCCTAATTTGCCTCCTCCTGAATCACATCAAATCTATGCAAAAATGTGTATTAATATACACAAAAGAAGATCTACAATTCTTTTTTTTCTCACCATTTCTTTTTTTAAATTTTTTATTATACCATACAATTACAAAGGTGTTCATAATTGGTTCTTGGTAATACAGTAGTCCAGCACCCATCCCTCCACCAGTGCCCCATTTCCACCACCAATGTACCCCACCCCTTCTGCCCACTCCCAGGCTGCCTCACTAGCAGGTAGCCGCGTTTCCTCTCCCAAAGGTTACTATATACCAAAGTTTCAAAAGAGACTTCCCTGTGGAATAATCCTAATTTTTATTCCAAAAACTGTCTTTGCCAGTTTCTTCTGAGCTTTCTGCCATTCAAGTCTTACTCCAGAATATGGGGATGTGATTCAGTAGCAAAGCCGATGCATTCCATGCAAGAGACCTGGGAATTATCCTTAAGTTCTATTAGCCTCTGGAATTTTCTGTTGTCTAAGCTACCATGGTTTAATAGGAATAAATAAACACAATCGAAACTTTATGTATTACAATTTCTTCGGGAATAAATTTTCTTATTAAGGGTCTTGATTACCATGAAATGTTTATCATTTCAGAAGAAATTTATGCTCTGCATTCTTTATTGCCACAATTTTCCATCTAACTATTGGATCTATTTTCCTTTCTGTATATTTCCTATACCAATCGAATTTTATTTTACATCTAACCATCACTTTGAATTTGAAGTAGCCAGGAGTGCTGGCATTTTATATAAATTTGATTATTTGTATTTGTCACTGGTGGATATAATATTCTTTAATATTAATTAATATAGTAGAATTACAATAAACTGGTTCTGGTATAATCAGAGAAAGACTAACAAATTCAAATGATCATTTCAGACAGGTAGTGAGTGTTGAAAGTAGGTAAAGGAATATACCTGATAACCTTTCAGAGTCTTATAGTATCTGTATTACAAATCATAAGGTCCAAAAGGAGAGAGAGAGAGAGAGAGAGAGAGAGAGAGAGAGAGAAGAAAAGTATCTGCCTTATTTTCATAGAGGTAGGATGGAGCAAGGAGGGAAATTGGGGGGAACTGGTATTGGTGGTGGGATATATACACTGGCGAAGGGATGGTTGGAATATTATATGACTTAAACCCAATTATGAACAATTTTGTAATTGTGTATCTCACTATGATTCAGTTCCAAAAAATATCATATATTAAAATTGCTAATGATTCACTATTGAATCATTACTATGATTTGTTGCACTCTGACATTTACAACTAAATATCAATACAGAAAAATTATATCATAGGGCTCTGCCCTGTGGGCCCCTCGATGGTGGATGGTTGAAGGTCTGACATAGGAAAAGACTGGGTCCAGGGTCGGAACGATAGCACAGTGGGTAGGGCATTTTGCCTTGCATGCAGCCAACCCGGGTTCCATCTATGGCATCCCATATGGTCCCCGAGCACTGCTTGGAGTAATTACTGAGCAAAGAGCCAGTAGTAACCCCTGAGCATTGCCGGATGTGACCCAAAAAAAAAAAAAAAAAAAAAAAGAAAGAAAAGGAAAAGGACTAGATCTCCTGGGATGAATCCAGAGACAAGGCAGAGCCTGGCAAGCTACCCATGGCATATTTTATATGCCAGAAACAGTAACAATAATGGACCTGGCACCTGCTCAAGCAAATTGATGAACAACGGGAAGACAAGTGACAAGTGATCACTTGACTTCCCGTAGATCATCAATTACTCGAGCAGGCACCAGTAACATCTCAATATGTCCTGTCACATGCGAGATAGCCCAAAGGCATCTGCCTGCTCCAGGAACATAAAGAGCCTCAAACCATTCCATCAAGTCATGGGAATGAGGTCTATAATTGTTACTGGTATTTGGCATGTCAAGTATGACACGGATAGCTTGCCAGGCTCTGCCATGTTGTTGATCTACTCAAGAAATATTTGAATAGACAAGTGATATGGATATAGATTTGACCCTTTAGGATTATCATGCTTACTCTTTTTGTTTTTGTTATTGTTTTGGGGCTACATCCATCAATATTGCTTCTGACTCTGCATTCATGAATTACTCCTGGCAGTCCTTGGGGGACCATATAGAATGCTGAGAATCAAATCTGTGTTGGCCATGAGACAGGCAAGCATTCGACCACATGTACTATCTCTGTCTCCACATGCTCACTCTATTACAAAGTATTTTTCTAACTAGCGAATCCTGTTTCTCTTATGAAGTGTAGAAATTTCCCTTTTTTGTTCCCTTAGTCCATGCATCTCCTACAAGAAATCTTATTATAGCACAAATTTTAACTTCACCACTAGCCATAAGCCCAGCCTACGAATGAATTTTTAAAAGACTAGAACAAACTGAATAGAATAAATTTAAATAACAAATAACTTTAACTCACTTAATTATCATAAATCTAATAATTACCAAATGTCTCTAGTTTATGTAATATTGTTTTAGCATTTTTTAGTATATATTTTAGGTTATAAATTTACCAATCTCATTTAATTTCCTTAGTTCTATATTTAGAAGGAATATTACTATCCCTATTCATTATAGGAACTGTAATAACCCTAAATGTTATTTTGGCATTAGCCAGCATAATGCCTTTTATTTCATTCGTACTACCACTTGTGAAGACTTAGTAGGAAAAAATTCCGACTAGAAAAAATTGCTAATAATTTAGTAGGAACTATTGTTTACAACTGTCAGTTATGATATTGATTATATACAAGAAACAAAACTTCTTCAAATCCTAAAGTCATTTTAATAGTAATTTTTTAATTATGCTAACAGGTTTATAAAGCATGACATCAATTAATACTGCAACTTAGACTACCTATTAGTTTTTTCTCCTAAATGAACTAAGTGATAGTAGCCTATATCTCTTACTAAGCTCTCCCAACCCTCTCTGTGCACTACTACCATGAACTACATGACCTTTCCCAATAGTAGTCATATCTAGATGATTCCATTTATAAAAATAATAATGTATCAAAACAATTATATTACAATACTAAACTTATTATGAACTTTTTTTTGTGTGTGTTGGACCACAACCAGTGGGGTCCAGGGACTATTCCTGGAGCTGCCCTCAGAGGCGAACCCCTACAGTGTTCAGGGGATCACATGTGATGCCGAAGATTTGAACCAAGATGCCCGTGCATGCAAGGCAAGTGTCTTAACTTATATATTATTCATCTTGCCCTAATGAACATTTTTGATGATTACTTTGGGGCTGGGGGTTAAGGCACACCTGTAAGTGTTCAGGGCTTGCTCTTGCCTCTGCATTTAGGAATTACTCCTGGGGACCATATGTGGTGCCAAAGATTGAAACGAGGTTGGCAAAGCCAAGTGCCTTGCTTGCTGTACTCTGTCTCTGACCTTTTAATGATAACTTATTTTTCTTTTGAACTACATAATGACCATATTAATTATTGCTACTTTTATTCTTTCTGCATGTTGGCAATGGCACAATAAAATAAATATTCATATAAAATTTAGAATGTTCCAAAGCCCAACTATGAATAACTTTGAAACTCATGGTACTTTAATAAACCAAAAATCTGGAAAAAATTTATAATGTTAATCATTGTTCATAACAGAAAATGCTCTTGTGGCTTCATGCCTTTCATCGCTTCCACTTTTATCACTAAATTCTGGAATTATTTTGTGGTATGTGTACTGTAAATAGAGTTTAACAATAGCATAATCTAATGATTATGAGATGAATAAAAGAATTTTGAGCTTCTTATTCACCAAGAAAATATGAAGGAATTATTAACATATGCTTCCATAATAGAATGCGGATCATTTCCCAAAATTTTAAAGGAAATCATTACTTAAATTTTAGGAACCAAACAATTGGTACAACTCCAAAAAAATAGTAAGTCAATTTCCGCTTCTTTATTAATTTTACTTCTATACTAATCTTAAAACCTATGGTAACCACTTCCAACATTTACAAACACATTCTATAACCACAGTATATAAGAATGATTCTCTTGTAATCTTTCATTACTACATAATATCTTTAATTCAAACATCAATATTAATTTACTCAGTCAAGAACTAACCTCACATTTACACTGAATAACATTTCAAACCTTAAAAGTTTTCAGTGAACTTTATACATTTGTTTTCAATAATATTTATGCCAAGTAAACTGTTACATAATTAATTATAGCATTTTCAATATGATATATATGCTTAGATTCTAATAATAATGGACTGTTTAAATATTTACTTCTATTCCTTATAATGTTAATTTTATTATTTATTTATTTATTTATTGCTTTTTGGGTCAAACCCAGCAATGCTCAGGGGTTACTCCTGGCTCTGCACTCAGGAATTACTCCTGGCTCTGCTCAGGGGACCATATGGGATGCCGGGGATTGAACCCAGGCCTGCATAGGTTGGCCGCGTGCAAGGCAAATGCCCTACCCGCTGGGCTATCGCTCCGGCCCCTATAATGCTAATTTTAGACATATCCAACAAGATCTTTCAACTTTGTACAAGATGAATAGAGATAAAATCATTCTTTTTGTTTGTTTTTGCTTTTTTGAGTCACACCCGTCAAAGCTCAGGCGTTGTCTTGGCAATGTACAGTGGAATTATTCCTGGCAGTGCTCAGGGGACCATATGAGATGTCGGGGATTGAACCCAGGTCTGGCCGCTTGCAAGGCAAATGCCCTACTATCTGGGCCAGAACAATCCGGCTCAGAACTCCACCCAGCAGACCAACCCATCACAGCTCGGATCATCGACACCCACCCTGCAGCAGTTTCTTCCTCAATCCGGCCCAGGTATGCTGGTCCAGAGACTCTCAGACATGGGGCAGAGCTGTTCCTTGCTCTCCCTGTGCCCAGCCATTCATGAGGCAGTTGTGAGGCATGGCGGATTCTAGCCCTGGCCCACCACCTCGGCAGAGCCTTACAACAAGCCAGACCACCCCCTCACTCCACGGGTGCTGCCATTTTCCACATTTGGACTTCCCTCTCGTCAGAACTCCACCCAGCAGACCAGCCCATCACAGCCCGGATCATCGACACCCACCCTGCAGCAGTTTGTTCCTCAATCCGCCCAGGTATGCTGGTCCAGAGACTCTCAGACATGGGGCAGAGCTGTTCCTTACTCTCCCTGTGCCCAGCCATTCATGAGGCAGTCGGGAAGCATGGCGGGTTCTAGCCCTGGCCCACCACCCCGGCAGAGCCTCACAACAAGCCAGACCACCCCCCCCCCACACACACTCCCACGGGTGTCGCCATTTTCCACATTTGGACTTCCCTGTCGTCAGAACTCCACCCAGCAGACCAGTCCATCACAGCCCGGCTTGCGCGGCCGCTTGCAGCCACGCAGTTCATCATTAAATGCTTTATTTGGAGGTGTTTAAAAGAGTTTGCCTCCTGCTCGGCAAGCCTGGCAAGCTTCTCGTGTTGTATTTGATATGCCAAATTCCAGTAAAAATCATATTAGGTCATTCCCATGACCTAATATAATGGTTTGAGGCTCTTTATGTTCCTGTAGCAAGCCAATGCCCCTGGCTCTACTGGCATGAGACAGGACATATGGAGATATTACTGGTGCCCGCTCTAGCAAATAGATGATCAATGGGAAGATCGTGATCGTGATCGTGATCGTGATCTGGGCTATTGCTCCAGCCTCATGAAATAATTCTTATGAATTATATTATTATACAGACGAACAGATACAAATAAGTGGAGTCCTCTGAAAAATTCTGTACTACCCCTTTGGAGACATTGGGCTCTAAGTGTCAATAACATAATTTTTACAAAAACTTGAACTCCTGATATTTTCAACACATTTTTGTGTTTCATCTCCTGCAAAATAATCTGTTATTTGTTTAGCTCTTTCAAGCTTCAATTTATAGGTTAATTCAATTTGCTCTTCACACTTGTCACTCTCACAAGAGGAGGCATTGCACCAGTTTGAGCCGGGTTTCACTTAAGTCCAGTCAGCATAGTAGGTATCTTTTTCCTGATTCGCTTCTATCAGAATTTCACTCAAACGACTTAGCTATCAAAACTGCTAATATGTTGTGTGCCAAAGTGTGGGTCCTATTAACCACTCTCATTGCCCCTTCCCCAACAGCCATTTCTTTTATTCCTCTTCTTCACTTTAACATGGTGGTTTATAAAGTGGCTCATGATGATTTGTTACAGGTGTTTGATATTCCAACATCAATCCTGCTAACACTGTCACCTTCTGTCCACCATTGTAACCATCTAACAGCCATTTCTAACACTCTTTTTCTGCATTCTCCTAGTTCCATTTATGTGTTTTCTAAGTGAATTTTCTTTCAACTCTCACAGTCATTTTATTTTATTTTTTATTTTTTTATTATACCACAGTGAAACATACAATTACAAAGGTGATCATAATTGGTTCTTGGTAATACAGTATACCAGCACCCATCCCTCCACCAGTGCCCCATTTCCACCACCAATGTACCCCAACCCCTCCTGCCCACCCCCATGCTGCCTTAATAGCAGGTACCCCAGTTTCCTCTCTTTCTCTCTCTGTCTCTCTCTCTGTCTCTGCATCTCTCAGCCTCTTATTTTACACATTGTGGCTAGCCCTGCAGGTATTTAGAGTTTATCACTTAAGTCTCTTTGTGTATATTCAATGGTGAGTCTTAATCTGCCATTACCATTTCCCACATTTAGTAAAACACTGGTATCTATTTATGTCGTATTAATGAATGCAGTCATTCTATATCTGTCCTTTTCCTTCTGACTAATTTCACTCAGCATGATAGTCTCCATGTTCACAGTCATTTTATATTTCCTTTTAAAGTCTATCTATGTTCATCTTGTACTATAATCATTTTTATCTATATCTTGTACTTTCTGATATGATGTTAGGTCTTTGATGAATGTACCCACAACTGCTTTATTGTTATGTACTCCTAAGTAATTTGTACAATGTTTCACATTTTAAGAGTGTTTCTTATTTCATAAACATGTGATTAATGAAAGACAAATGAACGTTTGAAAATATCAGAGGTCTCAGAAGACAGATCATGGCTAAAGAGCTACCTTGGCAAATATGAGGTCATGAGTTCAAATCTAGTGCCGTGAATGTACCACCCATGTTGGGGCCACAACAAGTACCAGAATGAATATTAGAAATCACTTTGAACTGCATACTTAAGAAATCTTATTGAATTCAGTTGAATTGCCTGTGAGAATTACTGTAGAAAATTTATGTTATTTTCATCATTTTGGTTTGAGACTATTAAAAAGTATTCATCCACTTTTCTTGCGTATATACTGACTCAAAACTGTACCTACAATGTACTTGAGTTCATATCCTGATGTTCAGAGAAAGATCAGAAGTACTCTTGACACTGACATCTCTCTGTCTCTGTCTCTGTTTCTGTCTCTGTCTCTCTCTCTTTCTCTCTCTGATTTTGGATCACACTCAGTGGTGCTCAAGATTTATTATTGGCTCTGCACCCAGGAAGTATTCCTGGGATTCGGGAAATGGGACTTTGTTGCAGTACACTGCTGCCCAGAGCCTCTGCATCTGGCCTGGAGTTGCCTCCTACAGGCCATTTTGTAAATAGGAGACGGACAGTTTGAATGTGGCAGTTTATCTGACCATGTATTCTATACTAGCTGGTATAAATATTCTCTCATGCTGCCACAATCATCGTGGGACTACCTAGATCTTACTGGTATATTTGCCTGACCACGTTGGATTTCCAAGTAATTAGACCAGAGAGAAATGCTGTTCGCCTCCAAGCAAGCCAGTATGGCTCTCTGATAACTCAAAGGCAGATAAAATATAGAACAACCATGAAGTAAAGATGAGACTCTTCTGAAGGCTTGGAGAAATATTTAACTGGCTATAGAATATTCTTTGGTACAGATGCATGCCTTTGTAGTCTGAGATACTGTTCATCTCAGAAGCCTCTCCTCCACTCTACCCTGCAGGGCACTTCCAAGTCAGATCTTGGCTGGACAACATTAACATCTCAAAGGGCCTAGGTGAGGTCCTGGGAAAATTACCTGAGGATATTTGACTCCATTCCTCTCCATTGAAGTGGGTGGTCTGTGCAACAGGAATATAAAACTGTAGCCTGCTTGCTTTCACTGCTCTCTTCTCTCTTCTCCCCTGCTTCCCTCTTTCCTGTCTCCTCTCTGCAGGGCCTTAACATGTGGTGGCAGCCGTCTTGGACTACACATGGCCAGGGCCCAGCTGGGAATCCTTAATTCAGGGCTTTTCCTATTGATGATTTGTATGCCAAAACCTGTGCAAGTAAAGCATTTTGAAACTTCTCTGTATTCTCACGTCTTTCTCTGTCCACTGGTTGCCGATCCCCCTGGGGCAGAAGGGGATCCCTGACCCTGTTCCTGGATTTTGAGTGGGGTGCCCCAGCATTTCGACACAGGACTCAGGTTGGCTGTTTGCAAGGCAAAGGCCCTACTTACTGTACTATTGCTCTGAACCCCTCAGCCGGTACCTCTTTCTGTAGAACAAACACTATGGACCATAAGGACTTCCCTGTGCATGGTGGCAGACATACTGAGCATCCATACTGAGTCTCAGTGGTAGATGGGGATAAATCTAAAAAAAGCTCTCCTCCATCATCTCTCTGTCACTTTCTTACTTCAAGCACTCACTGTGTCATTTGGTACTTTAGGAGTATTTGGCTTTCCTTTACCAGCCCACAACTTTTTTTTTTGGTGTCACACCTGGCGATGCTCAGGGGTTACTCCTGGCTCTGCACTCAGGAATTACTCTTGGTGGTGCTCGGGAAACATATGGAATGCCGGGGATCAAACCCGGCCGGCATGGGCCGGTCGCATGCAAGGCAACGCCCTACCGCTGGGCTATCGCTCCAGCCCCTAGACCACAACTTTCTATCCATTCCCTCTGAGTGCTGTCAACTTTTTAAAAACACAAACTGAGAGGCAATAGTGCATTGAGTTAGAGACACGAGTTTCAAACCTTACAGAACTAGCTGTAAATGTTTGGCATTGGGGAAGTTCTATTCCCACATCATGTTCATCCCTCTGTGTATTTTATGACAGCTTACATGAAATTCTCTAAGCCCTGTGCCTGTTACATTGTTTCTCATTCAATTTAATGTTATTACTATTTCTGATATTTGTTATAACATTGAACAAGTCACATTCGTTCCTTGAACATCATCATTCCCAGCTAATTTTTTAATATTTTAAAATTTTTGGGGGGGTTATTGGGCCACACCTGACAAAGCACAGGAGTTACAACTGGCTCCACACTCAAGGATCACTCCTGGAAGACTCTGGGGATCGTATGGAATGCTGGGGATCAAACCTGAGGTCAGCTGCATACAAGGCAAGTACTCACATTGCTGTGCTATCACTGGCCTGACCATCCCCATTTAAAAAGTGAATATAGATTTTTAGAATTCCATACTGTTTTAGCAGTTGACTTACTTAGTAAAGGGGTCATTGTAATTCAAAGGCATGCATTAAAATTTGGATGGGAGGCTATCAAGAAAACAGCTATAATTTTTCACATACTGGATGTTCCAAAATTCCTCTGGTGCTAAAGCGCTACTTACTGAGACATCAGGTTTGATGAAAGGAAAGGTGGGGATGAGCCACTCTCGCTCCAGGAGAAAAGGCTCCAGCTTTGAGGAGGGGACCAAGCCCCACTCAGCATCCTCGGCCCTCCCTCCTGACGTCATCCAGCCCTGATGCCCAGCAGATCCCCGCGCTCTTCCCACCAGGAGCATTCCCGCGGCGGGCAGCCCATGAGCCATTCTCGCTCCAGGAGAAAAGGCTCCAGCTTTGAGGAGGGGACCAAACCCCACCCAGAGTCCTTGGACCTTCCACTGCACGACCCCCGCCCCGACCCCTGACTCCTGAACCATCCACAGACACCTCCAAAAATTCAAAACCCGCTGGACGCGCTATCGGCCCACGTGAACCATTGTCTATCTACCTGAGATACCATCGAGCATTGGCCCCTACACTCTTTGCTATAAGTCCCTAGCTGCAAAGTAATTCAGGCACCTACTAACTCTATTGACTAGTCACCCAGAACACACATTTTCAACCTACGATAGCCATAATGGTAAAGAGCGCAGAAGTCCTTCAAGCTCTACGATTGAAGTTACTAATACAGATGAGTCCAGCAATAATGATGAGCTATATAACCTCTCTGAAAAGGAATTTAGGAAGCAACTGTTAAAGATGTACAAGGAAATAAAAGAAACACTGGAATACAACGTCAATAAAATACAGGAGGAAATGAGAGCAGAATTGAGTAAATTTCAGACCAAAGTACAAGCAGAATTGACAGATATTAAAAATGAGGTAAGTGAACTGAAAAACACAGGAGAAGGCCTCCAAAGCAGAGTAACAGCTACTGAAGAAAGAATTAGTGATCTCGAAGACGAGGTTCAGAGATTCTGTAGACAACACCAGAAGATGGAAAAAAGACTCACAATCAATGAACAGACTACCAGAGAAAATCGGGATGAAGCCAAAAGGAACAACATACGCATCACTGGAGTCCCAGAAGGGCAAGAAGAAAACCCTGATGAAGAAGAAACTGTCAAAGCCATTATCTCTGACAAGTTCCCCGAACTGAAGAAAGCATGCACCCAGATACAGGAGGTTCCGAAGGATACCAGCTAAAAGAAACCCCAATAAGAATACTCCAAGACACATCCTTATTAAAATGACAAAAACGATAGACAGAGATAGAATACTGAAAGCAGCAAGATCAAAGAAGGAAATCACATACAAAGGAGCATCCCTGAGATTTACAGCAGACTTCTCAGATGAAACACTCCAAGCCCAAAAACAATGGTGGGATATTGTGAAAAGACTCAATGAACTTCAGGCCTCACCAAGAATTCTTTACCCAGCTAGACTTACTTTCAGATGCGAAGGAAAGATACACAACTTCATGGATAAACAACAACTCAGGAAATTCATAGACTCAAAACCAACTCTAAAAAGAAGGATTGAAGGGTCTATTGTAAAATAAGACAACCCAAAACCACAACAAGTTTAAACAAAAAGATGGCACAAAATCCAATGACAATAATCTCTCTCAACATCAACGGTCTAAATGCACCAATTAAAAGACACAGGTTGGCAAAATGGATTAAAAAACTGAATTCAACATTCTGCTGCCTACAAGAAACACATATGAATAACCAGAGCAAACGCAGACTCAAAGTCAAAGGCTGGAAGACCATTCTCCACGCAAACAACTCCTCCAAAAAGGCAGGTGTGGCCATACTTGTATCTGATAATATAGACTTCAGGCTGATAAAGGTTAAAAGGGACAATGAAGGCCATTTCTTAATAATTAAGGGGTATGTATACCAGGAAGAAATCACACTACTAAACATATATGCGCCAAACGAGGGGCCAGCAAAATACATAAAAAGACTATTAATAGACCTCAAAGAAGACATTAACAGTAGCACAATAATAGTCGGAGACTTCAACACTGCCCTATTGACTTGGATAGATCGACCGAGGCTGAAACTCACCAGGGAATTACTGGACCTGAAGGAAGAAATGGAAGAAAGAGAGCTGGTTGATATATACAGGGCTTTTCATCCCAAAAAAGCTGAATACACATTTTTTCCAGTGCACATGGAACATACTCCAAGATAGACCATATACTGAGCCACAAAGCATACCTCAACAAAATAAAAAAGATTGAAATTGTGTCGACTATCTTTTCAGACCACGATGCACTGAAAATAGTAGTTAACCATACACAGAAGCAGAGGAGCTAAACCAAACACCTGGAAACTAAACAGCTCACTGCTGAACAACAAATGGGTCATAGAAGAAATCAAACAGGAAATCCAAAGATACCTAGAAACAAATGACAATGAAGATACAAACTATCAGAACTTGTGGGACACAGCAAAAGCTGTGTTAAGAGGAAAGTTCATAGCTCTGCAAGCATTCGTCAGGAAAGAAGAAAGGGCCCATAAATAACCTGACCTCACAGCTGAAAATATTAGAAAAAGAACAACAAGGGAAGCCCAACCCAGGCAGAAGGAAAGGAAATAGTGAAACTTAGGGAGGAAATCAATGAGCTGGAAACCAAAAAAAAAAAACAATCCGAAAGATTAATGAAACCAAGAGCTGGTTTTTTGAAAAATTAAACAAGATCGACAAGCCACTGGCAAGACTTGTAAGGACAGGGAAAGAGAGAACCCAAATAAACAGAATCAGAAATGAAAATGGTGACATCACAACAGAAAAAACAGAAATCCAAAAGATCATCAGAGGTTACTTTGAGAACCTGTATGCCAAAAAACATGAGAACTTAGAAGAAATTGATAAATTCCTGAAGTCCTATAACCTCCCACGATTGAAACAAGAAGAACTCCAATACCTAAATAAGCCTATCACCATTGGGGAAATTGAAACAGTAATTAAAAGTCTGCCCAAACACAAAAGCCCAGGTCCAGATGGGTTCACTGGCGAATTCTACCAAACCTTTAAGGAGGACCTACTGCCAGTCCTGTTCAAGCTCTTCCAGGAAATAGAAGAAACAGAAACACTCCCAAACAGCTTTTACGAGGCGCATATCACCCTGATACCCAAAGCAGGGAGAGACAATATAAAGAAGGAAAATTACAGACCAATCTCCTTGATGAACACAGATGCTAAGATCTTCAACAAAATACTAGCAAACAGAATCCAAAGACTCATCAAAAAGATCATACATCATGACCAAGTAGGATTCATCCCGGGAATGCAAGGATGGTTCAACATTCGCAAATCAATCAACATAATACATCATATCAATAAGAGAAAAAATAAAAACCATATGGTCCTATCGATAGATACAGAAAAAGCATTTGACAAGATCCAGCACCCATTCATGATTAAAACCCTCCAGAAAATGGGAATTGAAGGAAGCTTCCTCAAGATAGTCAAAGCCATCTACCAAAAGCCCACAGCGAGCATCATTCTCAATGGGGAAAAATTGAAAGCCTTCCCCTTAAGATCAGGAACATGACAAGGTTGCCCTCTCTCACCTCTTTTATTCAATATAGTACTGGAAGTACTCGCCATAGCAATCAGAGAAGAAAAGGACATTAAGGGCACCCAGATAGGCAAGGAAGAAATCAAGCTATCATTATTTGCAGATGACATGATATTATACCTAGAGAACCCTAAACTCTCGGCCCAAAAACTCTTAGAAACAATAGATATGTATAGTAGAGTGGCAGGGTACAAAAGCAATACCCAAAAGTCTGTGGCTTTCCTATACACAAACAACGAAAGAGAAGAAAGGGATATTAAGAAATCGATTCCATTCACAATTGTGCCACAGAAAATCAAATACCTAGGAATCAGCTTAACCAAGTGTGTAAAGGACCTATACAAAGAGAACTACAAAACACTGCTTCAAGAAATAAAAGAGGACACAAGGAAATGGAAACACATTCCCTGCTCATGGATGGGGAGAATTAACATTGTCAAGATGGTAATACTCCCTAGAGCTTTGTACAGATTCAATGTGGTTCCTATAAGGATTCCCATGACATTCTTTAAAGAAATTGACCAAACACTCCTGAAATTCGTATGGAATAATAAACCCCCACAGATAGCTAAAGCAATCCTTGGGAAGAAGATGGGAGGCATCACCTTTCCCAACCTCAAACTGTACTACAAAGCAGCAGTAATTAAAACAGCGTGGTACTGGAATAAAAACAGACCTGTGGACCTATGGAATAGAGTTGAGTATCCTGACACCCACCCTCAAAGACATGATCAGTTAATCTTTGATAAAGGTGCAAAGAGTCCAAACTGGAGTAAGGAAAGCCTCTTCAACAAGTGGTGCTGGGAAAACTGGACAGCTACATGTAAAAAAATGAATTTGGACCTGTGTCTAACACCTTGCACAAAAATCAGATCAAAATGGATTAAAGATCTCAATATCAGACCTGATTCCATAAAGTACGTTGAAGAAAATATAGGAAAAACCCTCCACGACATTGAAGCTAAAGACATCTTCAAAGGTGAAACACCATTAACAAAGCAACTAGAAGAAAATATAAACATATGGGACTACATGAAACTGAAGAGCTTCTGCACCTCAAAAGAAACAGTGACCAAGATAGAAAGACAGTCCACAGAATGGGAAAGAATATTCAGCCAATATCCATCTGATAAGGGGTTAATATCCAGGATATATCAGGCACTGGTACAACTATATAAGAAAAAAACAGCCAACCCCATTAGAAAATGGGGAGAAGAGATGAACAGAAACTTTGACAAGGAAGAAATCGAATGGCCAAAAGGCATATGAAAAAATGCTCATCATCACTAATCATCAGAGAGATGCAAATCAAAACAACAATGAGATATCACCTCACACCACAGAGAATGGCCCATATCCAAAAGGGTAAAAGCAACAAGTGCTGGCGTGGATGCGGGGAAAAGGGACTCTCATACATTGTTGGTGGGAATGTCGACTTGTACAACCTTTCTGGAAAACAATATGGGCATTCCTCCAAAGACTAGAAATTGAGCTCCCCTTTGAACCAGCCATGCCACTCCTGGGAATATACCCTGGGAAACCAAAAACACACAGTGGAAACACAATCCGCACTTTTATTTTCATAGTAGCACTATTCACAATAGCCAGAACCTGGAAACAACCAGTATGCCCAAGAACTGATGACTGGATAAAGAAACTGTGGTACATCTACACAATGGAATACTATGCAGCTGTCAGGGAAAATGAAGTTATGAAATTTGCCTATAAATGGATGGACATGGAAAGAATCATGTTGAGTGAAATTAGTCAGAAGGAAAGAGAGAGACATGGAATGACTGCATTTATTTGCATGACATAAATATACCAGGTGATCTTACCAAAGTTGGAAATTGCCACAAGCGTGGGAGTCAGAGGTTAGGTAAGATAGAGAAGGGAACGTGTGTGAATAAATGTCAAAAGGTCTGATACCAACATAGAACTGAGCATTAAATACAGACAAAAAATGCAAATGATGGCTTCTTAGTGCAGACCCACAATGTGTAGGAGAAGGAGGAGAGAGAGAGAGAGAGGAGAGAGAGAGATAAAGAACCTGCCATTTAGGCAGGACGTGGGAGGGGGGAGGAAATTGGGGACATGGGTGGTGGGTGATGGGCACTGGTGGAGGGCGGCATGCTGGAACACTTTGTGACCGAAACCTCCAAGCATGAACAAAGTTGTAATTGTATATCTCACGGCAGTATAATAAAATGTTAAAAAAAAAAAGAAAGAAAAAGGTGGGAAATTAAGGAAAGGTGGGAAATTATACATCTCTTCTCTTTACCCTTTACTACTAAGAGTTCTGAAGATGACCAGGTCAGCACCTCTTTCTCAGAGCTCTTGGGTGCTGCAATTGGTATTCCTAGCCCCTTTTGACAAGTAAGATTTTAGTTTGTTCTTGTGAGAATTTTGATGTTGCATATTAATCCTTAGGCAATCCCTCCAACATAGTCTTGTTTGTAAGGGAACATTCTTCTGTATATAGTTAACAAACACACTTTTGATGAGAGCTGGTTGAGCAGGGCAGTGAGTAAGAGGGGGTGCCTGTATTGGGCTGAGTAACAGGCTCATTTCTCTCGTGTTCTTTTGAAGTAGCATATTGAAATCAAAGAACACCAGGTCTGTGTTCACAATTTCTGGATAGAACGGAGCTCTAAAGACTTGAGCATCCATGCAAACAACTTCCCTAGGCCTGTTTCCTCATCTCTAAGAGGTATATGCCTGCTTAGTCTACCATTTGGTGCTATTGAAATGGGAAGGAGTTTTGCTATTGTTGGTGATGTTTTCCAAAACATTTCAGAGTTTTCTACAGAGATAAACTGAAAACACTGCTTACCACACACTGAAAATTAAAGCGGTCTAACAACAACAACAACAACAACAACAAAAAATACATATATATATATATATTTCTATTTTGCCAAGTTAGAATTTGGAACAGAAATTATTTATAAAACAAGCATTGTTACTGGGTTATGTTTTGGTTTTTAATTAAATTCTATTAAGACTCTGGCTCCTGTAGTGTAATGTTTTTTGGAATTAGTACTAATAAAACATTAGTTACACTGGTAAGAAATGGTTTTATTTAAAACAGGATAAAAATATTAATCTCGTGGTGCCAAGAGCCAGATGTAAGAGCTTCAAGTGGCCACAAGTGGCCATTCCTGTGACTATCCCAGGCTGTAGGCATCAATATCTTTCAGATGGGTCCTTTAGAACCATGCAGCAGCCTACAGGATGGCCAACTTTGATATCAATGTTAGATCTGTGTCTCAATACCCCTTTGGGAGTGCTTATCATTTTTGTGTGCCTTGGTGTGTGTTTTACTAACAAAGAACTGGGGATCAGAAAAAATTCATTTTATAATTTTCACAGAGCTGGTAGAGAGTGACCAAGTCAAAGAGAGAGCACCTGAGGCTTCACTGAAACTGGAGGGAGGGAGGAAGGTCAAAAGTCAGGTGACAGCCTTGGGATTTGGCCTCACTTGGGAGCATCTAGTATTTGTGAATGGGACAATAGGCACTTCCTGGTGGAGATAAAGTAGTCACAGTGTTTAGCCCTAGGGCTGAGTACTCTCTAAAAAAATCTATTTAAATTGACTTTTTTTTTCTCCTTCATCTTCCACCTCATTTTAATAGATCATATGGGTGTTGACAAATTCAGCCACAGGCAGCCTCCTACTTACGCAGATTCCCTCAACCACCCAGAAATGTGTCCCCAATATCCTAGTCTGCAACACACTCAATTTCCATTTCCCTCCCAGCTTGTGTGCCCTGGGTTTGGAACGTTTTTCTCCTCTTTCCTTCTCTGTCTGCCTTCCAGTTAACACTATAGTATGAACTCTGCTCCTGCTAGATTCTAGAGCTTCAGATTGGGATTGGGGGGGGAGGAGAATGGGGTGCCTCTTTGGGATTGGAAGGAAGAAACAAAAATAGAAAAGCTGAAACAGCTTCTGCTTCTTTTCACTCTTCCAAGGGATCTCTGCTCTGCTGTCCTAGACCTCTGTCATCTAGGTTTTTAGGATAACTTCCCCAGCACCCAGCACTGCCTCCCTGCTCCCCACTCTGTGTCCCGCCCCTCTCCCCACCTCCATCCCCTGGCCACACACACTCCCTCAAGCCCTTAAATCAAGTTTCCTGGCAAGTCTACTTTTCCCTCTGGGATGTGGGTTTACAGAGAACACGTGATAGCAGCAGTGTCAGCTCTGATATTTGCTACAGACATTTTCTGAAATTCTGCATCAAGACCTAGATTGAATGAGAACTCTGAGGGGTGGACAGCAATTTTTAAATTTTTCGATTTGTCATTGGTTTTTAATACGAGATGCATTTCAGGACTATAGCCTTACATCTTGAAAATACACATACCACAGTGCACACACCACCAAAACTCAAGTACCTTTCCCCCTATAAATGGATCCCTTTCAGTTCCTCTGATCCCTCACATCCCCTTGAAACCTTTGTTTTTGTCAGTCTACCAGTTGTTTTTGTTACGCTTCATTAGTTTACTTGCTATTTTCTTTCTATTTCATGTATGATGAAACCATCTAGTCAGAAATAGGGTTATTCATTCTCACTTATTTTGCTCGGTACAGTCATTTTAAGTTTCATCCATGTTGTCACAGAAGGCAGATTTCATCTTTTTTAAATAACTGAGCAGTATTCCACTGATTATAGAGACCCAAGAATCCATCCATCCAACAAAGAGAATTTAGATTGCTCCGTGTCATGGTTATTGCCAATAGTACTGCAATAATGAATCTGTATTTTCATATTCATCAGATAAATGCCTAGAAGTAGAATTCAATTCCAGCAATCTGTATTTTAACAAGTTCCCAAGAAAATTTAGATCTACCTAAACTAAAAAGCACACTGCTTTATGGAAACAGTGAAAAAAGTAAGTTAAGTAAGTTTTAAGCCTTCTGATTTGCTAATTGTTAAGCAGTTTCAAGCTCTGTGCTAGCTTCAGCAAGAGCAGATGGGAATGAGAGCAACAGAAAAACTGCAGAGAAGGGAAAGAAGAAAAATTAAAAGAATTAAGAATGATCAGGGTTTTCTCATCAGGATAAATGGGCATCTGCATTTCCAGAACTTGGCACTGCTTCTCCAGGGACTACCAGACCTTCCAGCAAACACAGAGTATCGAGCTAGCCCCTGCAGGTATCAGCTGGAAAGGCTTCAGCTGGCAGGAGGCAGGGAGGAAGCAGCCTTGGAGTCTCCACTAAGGTCACTTTGGACATCGCGTGTGGGGAGCTCAGTCCTGTCTATTTAAAAAATTTTAACGACTGCTGTTGGAGGACAGGTTTAGCTATTCTGGGAGTTTTGTTGTTTTGCCCACTCCCAGCTTAATCTTATTTAAGCCAAGGTTCATTCTAATGAGACCTCTCTTCTATGTAAACACTGCTAGAGGGTGTGGCAGTTACAGAAGTCACCTTGATTGAATAACTTCTGACTTATACATCTACTAAGACTTCTATGTTTTCTAGATTGGGCACAGCTCCTCTTTATACCCACTGCACCCAACGTGGGACAGTTAGAATTTACCAGGAGACTACCACCCTGGCTACGCTGAGACTATAGGAAGACTATAGGAAGGATCATACTAGTTTGCTCTCAGCAGGCGAATGTGACCCTTTCAGTACACGAGAACAAGATAGTCAGAATCACCCTGGTACAGATAATAATAAGAAGGACCTTGTGGGTACCATCTAGATTACATGAAGCTCATGAAGTTAAGATGTATTACTTTATACCAGCCCCCTCTCTCCAGTGTTTTACATAAGAGATAATCTTGGTAGAAAGGATTAGACCTTGGCATAACCTTTGTTTATACCTGCAATAGGGTGTGGCACTACACTCTGTTTAGAGTTCTTTGTTGACATGATCCTCCCGATTGGATTACTTTGGTGTATATAAGGGGCTGACTCGAGGCTTTTACCCTTTGGGCCTTTTAGGCTTTTGGCTCCTGTGACTTTTGGCTCCTCAGCCTTGAGGCTTTTGGCTTTTGGCTTTTTGCTCTTTGGCCTTTTGCTCCATCTTCTGGGTAGGACTCAGATCGGGTGAGATCCTCCTCTCTCTTTGGTGGGAGACTTAGGCTCTTTTGTATGTTCTAAGTTCGAACCAGAGCTAGAGTTTGTTCATTATATTGGAGTGCTGTGGAAGAGCTTTTGTACCATTAAAAGCCATTTTTGGAACTGCACCGACTCGTGAGTTTTCATCTGTTCTCCCGGCGCCCTGGGGGGTAGAAGTCAACCTCTGTCTTGACACTGTCGGGGACCCCGTGGCGTGCCCCGACAGACTGCAGTGCTAGAAAATTCTTTCATTTGACATTACAGTAATATTGTGTTTTCTTATTGGCTACCACATTTCTACACGCATCCCTCACACTGTCAGTAAGCACTCATTGGGTGACCGGACGATTGAGTGAGTTTATGAGACTTTCTGCCCTGTTTCTGAGGTCTTCTCTGAGGGGAAGCAACAGGGAGCTGGCTGGTGTGCTGCCACTGAAATGGCCTTTAGCCCGCCAGGACCCAGCCAAGTCAGTGCCTGTACTTGCTGAGGGTAAGAGCCTGGAGACCTTTGGGAGCGCGTGGGCTTAGACATCCCAGGGTAGTGATTCTTTCAAATGTCCTGAGTGGCTGCTTTCCTCCCTGTTCCTGACTTACTACATTCCAGGAGACGTTGAGGGAAATTCAATCCATATGTTCCTGGGTTATTTACAGGATTTTCACCAAGATGTTGTGTAAGAGCCATTTGACGTTGGTGGTGCTGCTCTTCCTTTTCTTCCCTTCTGAGAAGATTCCCTGAAGAAAAGCCAACTCCAATGTCTTTGAAGAGAGGGACAGGAGTGGGGACCAAGCATCTGGGGCTGGAAGCGCTCTCTCTCTCTCTCTCTCTCTCTCTCTCTCTCTCTCTCTCTCTCTCTCTCTCTCTCTCTGAACTCAGCCACGAAGGGTCTGGAAGGAACTGTTTGCAGCAAGTTTTACAGGAGAGAGAATAGAGGGGCTGCTGCCCATGTAATTCTTGCTTGCCATGGGCTCTGCCAGTCACTGCCAGCAGTTCCTAGTGGAAGGAGATGGGGAGGTGGAAACAGGGAAGGGATTGCTAAAGATCATGGAGAGAAAGGGGTACAGTGGAAAGAGGGAGGCGTTTAGTAAGTACAGCTGGGCTTGCATTCTGTGCAATCTTGTTTATCTTACTTTATCCTCATGGGCCTCAATTTCTCTTTTTTCTAAAGTATGACACTAGTTTCTATTCCTTGGTCTTTATGTGTCCTGATAACCTATTTTAGGTTCCTTTATGAGTTTATTGAAAATACTGTCTGACTCAGCTTAGCTATTCTTTTTGGGGATGGTGATGGAGGAACTTAAGCAGTGCTCAGGGGACCCAATGGTCACCCTGATAATATCCTGCCGAAGGGGGTTGGATGGTTCAATGCATGGGTACAAGACTGTGGTGATGCTCTCACCCAGTAGTGCTAGGTATAAACAAGGCACCCATGATGGCACTTGGGTGTCACGGTCATTCTTATCAGTGCTTTGGAGCCATACAGTATTGGGAATCAAATACGGGTCTTGCACATTCAAGGCATAAGTCACGGGGCTGGAGTGATAGCACAGCGGGTAGGGCATTTGCCTTGCATGCAGCTGACGGTGGCTCGATCCCGGCATCCCATATGGCCCCCTGAACACCGCCAGGAGTAATTCCTGATTGCAGAGCCAGGACTAACCCCTGAGCATTGCCAGGCATGACCCAAAAAAAAAAAAATAAAACAAAGCAAGAAAGGTTGAGAGCAGGAGAAAGTACCAGTGGAAAGGGTGCTAAAAAGAGGTATATGTCACAACCTCTGAGCTGTCACCCCAGACCTCACAAATACTCCTAATAAAGATCCTTCCACCATAATCCTTTTGAAAAAATGCATTTGACTTAATATTCTAGGACATATGCCCAAAGCAAGGATTGATAGGTCTTCTTACAAAGATATAAATATATATATATATATATATATATATCTGCCCTATATATATATATATATATATATATATATATATATATGGGGCAGAGCTGCTACTTGCTTTCCCTGTGCCCAGCCGTTCACAAGGAGCCCAGGAGGGATGGCGGGTTCTAGCCCTGGCCCGCCAGCCCAGCAGAGCCTTGCAACAAGCCAGACGACCCCCCCACTCCATGAGGGCCTCCATTTTCCCACATCCGACTTCTCTCTCATCAGAACTCCACCCAGCAGACCAGCCTATCACAGTCCGGCTCCGCGCGCCAAGCGGCCGCCGCGGTTCATCATTAAATGCTGGACTTAGAGATGACTACAAGAGTATGCTACCTGCACGGCAGAGCCTGGCAAGCTACCCGTGTTGTACTTGATATGCCAAATACCAGTAACAATTATAGACCTCATTCCGGAATGGATTGAGGCTCTTTATGTTCCTGGAGCAAGCTGATGCCCTCGGGCTCTACTAGCATGAGACAGGACATATGGAGATGTTACTGGGGCCCACTCGAGCAAATTGATGAACAACGGGAAGACAGTGATACAGTGATATATATACATTAATAGCCAATTGGTTTCCAATCAAGGTGCCAAAACAGTTCAAAGGGGGAGAAACACTTGTTTTATAGGGTGATGACATAATTGGCTATACGCCTGCAAAACAAATGCATACATATATAAATATATAAAGTTAGGCTCGTGGTTAATAGAATACACAAGAAATGATTTAAGATGGGAGTAAAAAAGTACAAACTTCTGGTTATAAAATAAATAAAATAGATGTCATAAAAGCTGCAGGCTAAAATATGAGTTAAAAGTAGGAATTAAACTATTTGTACATCTAGCAAGAGAGATGATTCTCACAAATATTATGCTAAGTGAAGAAGCCAACACAAGTTTCTTGATGTTTTCATGGTCCTATTGATACAAAATTGATAGTAAAGGCAAAATAATAGAGACAGAAAGCAGAATGGAAGTGTTCTGGGACTGCGCCTGTGAAGAGACGTGAGGGAACACTGGGGTGACGAAAACGCTCTAAAATTGTGGTGATGGTTACACAACTGTATAAACTTACTAAAAATCATCAAACTGTATACTTACATAAGATGATTTTAAGTTATATAAATTATAGCTCAAAGAATCATCACAACTAATAAAATGGAGTCTAAGGGATAAATGTGATAAATGATTTATTATGTCATGTTGTGTGACTTGGGCATGATGAATTGGTCCTAAACCACCTCTTTCTGCTTTATTGGTCTCAGTTCATAACATCCACCAACATCATTGTGTAAAAATCCATTGCTCATAATGACTAGTCATTTGAGA